>BQNB010039342.1:0-48131 GCA_026074375.1 Tanacetum coccineum | reverse complement strand
CTGTAACCGCAGGAAGTCTAAAGGTGCCTTCATTATGAGCTTCAAAGTGCTTATTAAACCCATAACTTAAAACTGCACAACCCCTTTGTCTTGAGCAACTCAAAAGCTTGTGTGTTCACCATAACTGCCTGAGTAATTACGTTGCCTAAGTTAATAATATTACGCATCACCTTTTTGCACAACACGCTGCGCAACTTGTACATTGAATCAACACTAATGACAATTAAATTAGAGGACCTACGTTTATAATATAATAGATATAACACTAATATCATATATGATTTAACATTAACATCATATATGATTTAACACTAAAATTAAATATCATATATAATTCTCATGCAAGTTTCAACAACGAAAAAAAAAGACGAAAAAAAGAAAAAAAAAGTTAAAAAACGCGATTTTTTTTGACGAAAGTATATCAAATTGAATATCTATAGAAAGATAATTAAATGCTCGTCGTGATGGTATATTTTT
Source organism: Tanacetum coccineum (assembly GCA_026074375.1). NCBI lineage: Eukaryota > Viridiplantae > Streptophyta > Magnoliopsida > Asterales > Asteraceae > Tanacetum > Tanacetum coccineum. The sequence continues at coordinate 47,654 of BQNB010039342.1, read as the reverse complement.
TTCGCTTAAAGATTAACAGTTTGGGAGTTATTAATATTTGAAAAAAAAATGATGAAAATGGTTTTTGGATCAAGATGAGGATGAAAGATGATGATTAGTCTATTGATATTCACAAAAACTTTAGTATCAAAATGAACTTAAATCTAAGTTTATTAGCTTTGCTTAATATTCAACTCATTTGCTACTCTAAAAAGGTAAGCATTTGTTATTTTTATCGACCACGTTTCTTGATTTTTTTTTATTACAAACCCGCAATCACATATGTAACTAAACCGGGTAAAGTCCGCTCTTTTGAGTATATCGCCGTACATCTTTTTTTCCTTCATGAAAATTATTATGGTCATAGTATACGACTAATGACATTTTGACACAACTTTCGACACCTTTCATTTTTATTACATTTCCTAAATTTGAAATATTTGATAAGTTGTAGATCAAACTACAATCAAAATCAATTATTTGCTTAGCAATGAGTTGAAATTCTACTATGACGTCGAAAGCTTTAGTGAAGAAGCAAAACAAAAGGACCACATGATCAATTTAGATGCTATAAAATGGCGTAATCTAATAAAAGTTACTTGTCAAAATATTCCGATAGCTTATTTTCATGTTGGGGCTGGTTCGCAAGGTCTAACCCTGCGCTCCGGCTAACCTAGGGTGTTGTTCTGTCTTATTTTAGGTTACTCAAAACTATTAGAAGTATCTAACTTACGACTCAAATAAGCTCTAATAAAAAAAATGCAGTCCTTTATACGATCACTATTATTGAAGATTAAGCTGTAGTGAACAAGCAAGATCAATCAAAGGACTACATGATCAATTTATATACAAAACTTGTCTTTCTTGATAAATGGTGCAATCTAATATTGATGACGTATAGTATGAGCACCAAGCTTACTGGGCTTAGTTCATAATATACGCATATGGGCCCAGGCCCAATACAACAAATAGCCGGACTCCGGACTGCTAAATGCCTGACAAGGGTCATGCCCCGGATATTTTCAAAGACGCACTGATATCTTCACAGCTCACCCGTTTGCAAAGCACCTCCGTCGGACAAACACGTGACCGCGAAGAACACTCACGTCCGCAAACACGATTACACGTGAATCCTTGCCCGACAAGGGACCCACTCACGGCTACTAACCCGTCACAAGTGAAATACTAGGGAAACCCTAATATTAGGCATTGCCTATAAATTGGGGTCCATTTCACACCCCAAAGAGTACATTCTTTCGACAATTAAACACACACATACACTCACAAATTCTCTGACAAACATGCATACTTACTCCTCTAACTATCCGGAAGCTTAATTCGAGGGTTCCGCGCCCCACGAAAAGACTAAACGTTTAGACTCACATTTTGTGCATATTCTCTCATTCATTACCTGGATTAGTACAAGATCTACATCACATCCCATTTCATCGGATCTCAACCACTTAAATGATCTGGACCCACATTCACCCCCTACACGGTTTTTGTACTAACAAGTTGGGGGCGCCATCCCGTAAGGGACCTGATATAGCTGTGTTCTTTGAAAATACTCAACTCACCATGGAGCAATCACTAACAAAACCTACCCCTAGTCATCTCAAGTCTATGTCGCGAATACGACAGAAGAACAAACAATCCCTCCTAAAGACTCCGTGAAGAACTACATCGCTGTAGATCACGAAGAGTTCTGCGAAAAGCACTAAGAGATAACTACTACCAAATCATGGCAGATAAGTAATGATTATGAGAAGAGAAAAGAAAGAAAAGCTGGAGAAAAGTAACAAAGCGAGGCTCGACTTTGGCGATGCCCGGAAGAAAAGCACTAGGGCACAGGAATCAGCGTATTCTGAGTCCAGAACAATATCACCAAGAAGACAAAGACGCTCTCGCAGCCCGCGTCACAATCCTAACGTCTTCACTAGTTGAGCGTGAAAGATCAAGAACGCCACGTGCAAATGAATACAAGAGATAAGAAAGAAGGAGAGCAACACGTGTTCAAGAGACTCGGAGAGATGGAAAGGAGTACCTCCGCGCATGTCGGATAGCCTTAGGAAAGCCCAAAGGTATATGGACAAATTACTCAAAAGTGAAGATAGTGAAGTCGGGCATTGGAAGTCTAGGGAATTACGAAGGGCAAAAGTCTAGGTGACGAAGTGTGAGTTATGGAGGATATCTCCCAACTATGTGTATGGATACGCGGGTGCGTGCGCGAGGGATCCGAGACGACCGAGCGGTCAACGTCACTTGCGACTCTGGGGGATTCCCGAAGGGGACATAGCGGGACGAGGACCTCGGTGTCGAAGGGCTGCAAGGTGTCTTCACGTGTGATCAACTCACTCACTTTAATCAGACGGAAGTGCGAAGAATACCTGAATGATCACTATGAGCACGCTCAGTAGCTCAGGCAGCAGCAAAAACGAGAGAGGTTGGATCGTGAGTGCAACATGGTGTCACATGTCAAGAGGGGTTCCGACGACGCACCAGGAAAGGGGGGGGGGCGCCCGGATATATATCTATATCTCTCTGTACGATCTTCCTGCAGAATCAATTAACTGTTACAATTTTAATGATTTCACAATAAGTAGACAACACATGTTGGCGGAGCTAATATGGACCCGCATCATACTCTCTCGCCTGCTCTATTACTACTGAACATACACTGCCTACCGCGCAAATCGAGAACGCGGAAAGTGTCTGTATCAGAGATTCACCAAGCTAGACTACTTACATAGTCTCGAGTCATATCCAACGTCGCCTATGGGGGCGGCTCTAATCTCATTAAGCTGACAACAATTATTACACAAGAGTCACTACAGTAGAGCATCTTTCTACAAGTTTTCGGGAAGGTCTACCTGACGGAGTAAGACTGGAACCACGAGATGAGAGTCTAGAGCAGGCAGTGATAGGATCATCTCAGAACATACCGCAATGTTGGAGAAGCGACTAGTGCGAGCAGTGCATGAGATGATCTCACGGATTCTAGCTGCACGTAAATACACAACTGCCTAGGACCATCTCAGAATAGATAATGTTCATACGAGCTAACACAATAGCCAACACATAACATGTCGACTAGTAAACTTAGACTGCCCGTATTCAGCCAGCTGACACATTTTCTTCATCATATGCAGAGAGGACTTCATGTTTTAAGTCATGAACCGTGGGTGAAACATATAAAAAACTAACTCATATACGAAGGGAGTGTTTGGGTTCGATTATTAAATTTGAACATTACGTTTGTCTCAAATCGACCCAAAGTTACTTGAGCTGAGCTCAAGCTTACCTCTTAAGGCTCATCGAGCTATCAGATGAAGTTAGAGCACATCCTAAATGTGTTTAAGTCAAGTTCGGTTTAGTTCCTTTGCAGCCCCTACTTTCCACCTATTTTTTTCTATCCATCTCATTTTCCTTTCACCCATTTGACCTTTTAAAAAGTAAATGGGCTGAAATCACCACTTTTAGTATGACCGCCCTGTTACTAATCATTGCTCTCATACACATACCCCACCTCCAATGACAACCCCGGTTGAAAAGCGAAACGCAAACAAGTTTTGCGAGTTTCACGGAGAAGTGGGGCACAATACAGATGAATGCAACCATCTGAGGAAACAAATTGAGGACATGCTCAAAGCCGGGAAACTGTCGCACATAATTCGGGAGCTGAAGCAAAACAGCGGAAAAGAACAGCCGAAAAAGAAAGGTGAGACCTCCGGAAAAGAGAAGCCTCAGGCAATTTTAATGATTCAGTCACGGCAAAATGCAGTAAGACAGAAGATAACTCAAAGTTTCTCACCCGACCTCGAAATATCATTCCCGTCCCTGGGGAACGATGAGGGAGCAGAAGGCCCCCTAATAATAGAAGCAGAGGTTGGAGGGCACCAAGTGCACCGCATGTGTATTGACGGAGGATCATCATTTGAAATACTTTACGAGCACTGCTTTAATCGACTCCGTCCGGAAATAAGAAACCAAATGGTCCCGGCCACAACTTCGCTAGTAGGGTTCAGCGGTGAAATAAAATGGCCATTAGGACAAATAACACTTTTGGTGAAAGTCGGGGATGACGAACATTCAACATCAGCATGGATGGACTTCATGGTGGTAAGATCAACGTCTCCGTTTAATGGAATCATTGGAAGACCGGGGTTGCGGAAAATGAAAGCAGTCCCATCAACAACGCACAGAATGATAAAGTTCCCGGTTATAGGAGGAACACTTACGCTAAAAAGCAGTAAAATCATTCCCATTGAATGCGCGATGATCTCCGAACCAGAAGACCAACCCCCTTCGGTGAACAAAGTAAAAGAGGAAAGGATTGAAGTGGCAGTCAATCCGGAGCATCCGAAACAGACAGTAATGATTGGTTCAGACCTCACGGAAAAAACCAGAAGTAAGTTGTGCAACCTACTTCAACACAGTTTGGATATATTTGCTTGGACCCCAACGGATATGACGGCGTTCCAAGACAGATAGCGGAACATAAGTTAAATGTACGGAAAGGTTGTCAGCCGGTTAGGTAAAAGAAAAGAGGCAAAGCCACAGAAAGGAACGTAGCAATAAATGATGAGGTTAGTAAGCTTGTGACAGCTGGGATAATGAGAGAAGTTCATTATCACGATTGGCTCTCCAACCCGGTGATGGTAAAGAAGAGTGACAACAGTTGGAGAATGTGTGTTGATTTTAAAGACCTTAATAAGGCATGTCCCAAGGACGATTACCCTCTGCCAGAAATAGACTGGAAAGTCGAATCCTTGTGTGGATTCCACTTTAAATGCTTCTTGGACGCATACAAGGGGTATCACCAAATACAAATGGCAGAGGAAGATGAGGAAAAGACCGTGTTCATTACAAATCAAGGCATTTTTTGCTACACAAAAATTCCTTTCGGTCTAAGGAACGCCAGTGCAACCTATCAGCGGCTAGTGGACAAAACATTCCACGGACAAATCGGTAGAAACCTCGAGGTATATGTAGATGATTTGGTCATAAAAAGCCGCACAGAGGATGAAGTTTTCCGCGACATAGAAGAAACATTTAAGACACTCAGAAAAATCAACATGAAACTGAACCCAAAAAAGTGTTCTCGAAGATCTAAACCACGATCTCTCTATATCGACACACACATTATGTTCGTAACAAAACTTTAGAACGTTATGCTTCAGTTCAGTAGTGATTGAGCAACGATTCTCCTATTTCTTGACTATCAACTAAAACCCGAACCCTTGTGGTTTATTATGTTCGATGACCCCAAAGAAAACAACCCGAAACCCTTTTAGGGTTTAGGAACGATCGACCAAAGGTGAGGGAGAGGAGGAAAAAGTTAGGTGATAATTTTCTGCTTTGTGAATGTGTCCATAAAAATAATGAATTTGTGATTCATTATTATAGGCACTTAAAACTTGCTTGAAAGTTATGCATTCCAATCCTCTTGGAATTAGAAATCGATTGGATAAGGAAAAAAGAGGAGGTTTCCTTTATTTCCCTTTTCTCTGTATTTACATAACAGACTTATACTTAATCACTAATTAATATATTACATTTAATATATTAATATTATTGTCTTTACGTATTAACGCGTGCGTTCTCATTGGCTCAAGTACATATTCTGGACATATATTTTTTGTATTTGTAATATCCCAATAGCCCCCACTTTGGGACATGGTCTTAAATAATTAGAATAACATTGGTAAGAGTCTAGCAATACGCCATGCTCCAGGTAATACCTGGGTTATGGTTTCATTAATGTCCACGGTCAAAAGATTTATGATTTACTTATCCCTGTTTGCCGATACCGTTGTTAAAAATGGATATAGATCTAAGTCATTCCATATTTAACGATTCTGTTTCTCGTTATGTAATTAAGCTAGATACCAAAAAGTCCCTGGACACTTCTAAATCGACTTTTAGGGTGCAGCCCAAACATACATTTGAGTAATCCTATGAGGGGCCCCAGTGATATCATTCTTTAACAATTGATAGGAACAAATTCTTATTGACTAATGTTGTCAAGTAATTGTTTCACAATCACTTCTTGATTAAATTTAGTCCTTATTTAACTACCTTGTTCATGATAGCTTAAACTATAACAAAAAGGATTATCACACAATGCAGTCTTACTTGTATCTCAAGTCTAGGATTAGTGAATAAATCATTACAAGATTCATCTAATGACGACGATCCATAAAGTGATAATCTTGGTAGTTGGGGAAGTCTGGATGCATCTTTTGGAATATCATATGAGATTTGGCAGACACATCATTTATATCTAAAATTATCACCAATCACTCAGATTTTGTCTTTAGTTCAACAATATTTCTCATATTGTTGATCGAAAATGGACTAATTTAGATAATAAATAATTATTCACGGATTAAAAAAGCAAAATATATAGGCACAATTTATATTAAATATAACAAACTAGCAAGTATCTTTATCATTAATAAAATTTTTTAGCATCCCTTATCCAAAATAGCAAACATCACAAAATCTACATGAAACTACTAGCCTAAACATAAGTCTCTATTCTTCTAGCATGTTGAGTAGCTTTCCTTTTGGTTAAAATCCTTCGTCAAAGGATCTCACTAGTACAAAAAGTGGATTTGGCTACACCACAAAAAAGTTGTGAAGAAATTTAGACATTTAGTCTCAACATGCGGTTTTAGAAATGTGTGTGGCAAAAGGTCGCACGGCCGTAGGGTGTTTCTTAATGGTGTAATATGGGGATCACATTTTTTGAGTTAGTGTCCGTATTCATTAAAAAAATTGTGACCAAAAGTGTTTAATAAGTGTAACCGTAAACATTGTACAAGCACACAAAGCATGTTTTTTTGGGGTATTTAGTCACATACAATTAAGTATAAGGTGGCTAAAAAGTGTTAATAAGTAGGCCCTATGCTGTTTTTAAGTGAATAAATTATGTATTTTGTGGTGACTATTGATTATCCAATGGCCACAATGCAGTTTATGTTTTGCGTGCCCTTTGTAATAATTTAGTCACACAAAACTTGTTTGTTTTGGGTATTTAGTCACATACAATTAAGACATATAAAGTGGCCTAAAAGTGTTTAAATAAGTTTTGACCATAATGCTGTTTAGCGACGAATGTGTATTTTGTTTTGACTTTGGTTTCATCCAATGGCCACATGAATTTTATTTTTGTGTGGCCTTTTGTAATTATTTAGTCACACAATTCATGGGGGTGGTTTTTTTTTTTGTATTTAGTCATATAAATTAAGCATAAGTGGCCAAAAGTGTTATATAAGTGTGAACATATGCTATTTAAAGTGAAAAAATGTGTATTTTGTAGTGACTACTTGATCTTCCAATAGCCACATGAATTTATGTTTGTGTGACCTTTTGTAATATTTAGTCACACAAAAGCATGTTTGTTTCGGTATTTAGTCACATTACAATTAAGCATAAAGTGCGCCAAAAATGTTAATTAAGTGTGTGACCATATGCCGTTTAAAGTGAAGAAATATGTCTTTTGTGGATCTATTATATCCAATGGCCACATGAATTTTATGATTGTGTGGACTTTTTGTAAATATTAGTCACAAAAGCATGTTTGGATTGTTTTTGGTATTTAGGGGGGGGTCCACATACATTTAAGCATAAAGTGGCTAAAATTTAATAAGTGTGACCATATGTTGTATAAAGTGAAGAAATGTGTATTTGTTGTGACTATTATTATCCAATTGGCCACATGAATTTTATGTGTGTGTGGCTCTTTTGTTATATTTAGTTCACATAAAGCAATGTTTATTTTGGGTATTTAGTTTTGTCACATTACAAATTAAGCATAAATGGACCCAAAAGTGTTAATAAAGTGTGATCATATGTTGTTTAAAGTGAAGAAATATGTATTTTGTGTGACTATTATTTATCCAATGGCCTCATCAATTTATCGTTTTGTGTGGCCTTTTGTAATATTTAGTCATATCAAATATATTTTTTTTTGTATTTAGTCACATACTAATTGAAGCATAAAGTGGCCAAATTTATTAAAATAGGGGGTTTGTGACCATATGCTGTTTAAAGTAAGGAAATGTGTAGTTTTTGTGTGACTATTGTTATTCCAATGGCCACTATGAATTTTTATGTTTGTGTGACCTTATTGTAATATTATGTCACACAAAGCCTGATTGTTTTGGGTATTTAGTACATACAATTAAGATAAAGTGGCCAAAAGTGTAATAAGTGTGACCATATGTTGTTTAAGTGAAGAAATGTGTATTTTGTGTGCCTATTATTTATCTAACGGCCACATCAATTTATGTTTGGTGGCCTTTTGTAATATTTAGTCTCAACAAAGAATAAGCAAAACAATGACCATAAGTGTTATTAAGTGTGACCATTGCATCTTTTAGGGTCAATTTAAGAACATCAATATATATCAAAACAAATTCAAATAACAATATATAAAAACTGGAATGATATAACTAAACCAAATATAAAATTGTAATGTCGTACATAATAAAATTCTCAATAATTTAAGGACTTCTGAAGACTCTTCTTCTTAGCTTGCCTTTGCATTGCATCACTAGAGACGTAAACGTTTTTGCGCTTCGTTTGTATTTTAGGTGCAGTTTTGTTCTCAACATTCATTTGTATGGTACTTGGAGGTGTTGCCTGTAGGAAACAAAAGCCGCGTGTATCAAACACTGAATTAAATATGAAGAATTATATATATGTAGGTTGATAAAACACAAGTATGTACCTCTGGATCGAAAACCACTTGATCCTTTGGCCATGCAAAAAAACCACCTACTGCATCCTTAACTGTTTTGAAACCGTTATTTCCTACATCCGGTATGCATGCTGCATCCACTAAAGATTTATCAACTGACACTTTGTAGCAATCCTTTGGGAGTTCTTTGTTATGAAGCATTTGTTTTCCATCAGTCTTGTATACGGTACCCAAAGCAATAATAGTTGATTTCTTAAAGTGCCACAGTTTGCACTTAATTGCCTAAAAAATGATTTGTTGCATGTATGTATCAGAAATTAATTAAACAAAAGAATATATGAACATGTTGAAATACATACTTGTGGTAGTACTAGTAGTGGAGACACATTTTCTTGTGATTGGGAATCTTGACGTGAAGAATCCTTTCGTATTGATCTAGTCATTTTCTTAGATCCGACAGATTTAACAGTTTCACAGGGGGATGTTTTATTACTTACCCTTGTTTCTATTTCCTTTTCTAAAGTTGCAAGTCCATTAGACTTCTGAATACTCGCGTCATTCTCACATCCAACAACAGTTGTTCCGCCCTCCTCATCAGCGCTGCTATTTATAGGATTTAGCTCCGTCAGGTTAAGCTCCAAACTAAAAAAGATGTTGGAGGGGGTTTTTTATGTGGTTTGGTGGAGTATCTGGATGTATAGGAACCAGCTGCTGTTTTCGACGCAACACCCTCGTCAAGATGTTTTGTTCGATGACATTGTTTCTCGCTCCTTTACTTGGATTCATTCGAGGTGTAATCGTATTTTTAGCTGGGATTGTTGGCTTCAACGGCCTTATTTAATTTCCTTGTAATTCTCCTCTAGCTTCTTGCTAGTTGGTTTTCTCTAATAAAAGTTGCCGTTTAAAAAAAAAATATGTCAACAAGCTAGATGGCGTCGTTGCCGGGGAATGATTTTACGATTTTATCCTTGATCATATGTTGGTGTTTTAGGAAAGAAGACAAGGGTACATTTTAATAAATATGGGTTTGTGGTTTGAATGTTTTTGATAATTGTTAACAAAAAGCTATAAGTTTTGAGAAAATTCGAGCAAAATTCAAAGTTTTCTAAAAAAATTTGGGTTTGTGTTCTTGAGTGTTATTTAAAATTAACAAGACGAGTACCCGCTTATAGCGGCGAAAATTCCTAGCGGCCGATAATTAACGATATGCGAGATTGTCGTAAGTTTTTCGTGTAACGTTCAAAATAGAACGTGAAAAATATCAAAATGTAATTGCAAACGGCTGTAACATGCGATAAGTCGACTCAAACAAATATTCTTAACATGTATCAAAGAACATATAAATAGAACGTGAAAGAGACATGATCATAAACAAAAGCAAAATTGGTACGAATATTTCGACTAAAACTTACGTAACGACATAAATGTCGATTCAAACAGTTAACATATGCCGTAACATATGAAACGTTGATTACACCTAAGATACCATCATTACTTCATTGATAACCAATTCAGAGTGCTTCAAAGTTTGTTCATTACATATTTAGGTAAGCGAGCATCACAATTTTCGGCAGTTTTGACGACGCTTGACATATCGAACTGGTTCAACCCTCTTTTGCCTTTCAGGTGACCTCTAAACAATGTCTCCATTCACATAGAGCTGAGTTGAAAATTTTAAAAAGGGTGATAAATAGTAATTATCCAACAATATATCTGAGTAGGTTTCCATAGTGCAAAACATTATGTGCGTTTTGCGTTGTATGTGTTCCACCATTAGTCCATTGCGTATTGCCGGGGACAAAGTTATGTTTCTAAACTAGAGCTAAAACCAATTGATTCATTTGACTTACAAACTGCCCAAGAAGAGCAAATTCCACAAAAAGAGATTCACTAAAAACTTACAAGAGGATGTTTCTTTCACACTTTTGAGAAACTTTGCCGCTTTTACATTCAAACCCCACAAAAGAAGACCCAAAAAAGACCACCAAAACTTCTCACTAAAGACCTCTAAAAGACGGATCAAACAATGCGAAAAAAGAAAAAAAAATTATATAACAGAAGAAGGTCGAAAGTGAACTACCGAGTCAAGGGCAATTCGGGTTTTTACCAGGGCATCCGTATTAAAAAAAAGTGACCTAATCGCTATTGCTTCCGGTTGAACATCATAACAATTGGATTGTTCAGTGAATGTGCCAAGATCATTAGGCGTTTTGAGATTGTATTCTTTATCGCTATTGCTTCCGGTCGAGATAGTTTTCTTTATATTGACCTAATTTTTTTGCTTATATTGACCTAATTTTAATGGTAACTTGTGTGGTTAATGCGTTGTTGAAATAGGCTGCTAGATGGACTCCACCCAAAAGTATGGGCTATTAAGGGATAATGGGTTTAACTGGTTTTAAGATTAAAGATTGGGGTGCCAATGTTCTATCAATCCGAAATTTGTTTTATAAGGGTATATCAATTGTGTATTTTGGCATACTTTCTTATAATGACAAATATATTTAGACTTGTAATATTAAATGTATTGTAAATAAACTTGAAACCATAATTTTAATACGGAAAATTTAACTCGTAATATTCAATTAGCTTGTAACATCTCTAAACTTTTAACAATCATCTAAATGATAACAACTCAAACTGTGACATTCAATCACTTTGCAAAAGTGATGGCCAATCATATTGTAACACATACTAATTATAAGGTTGATATTCATTAAGTTTTAAAATGATCATTTAAAGGTGATCAAATTATTTGGTGCTTGAAAACGTAAATATTTGCTTGCTTGAAAATTTAATTATATGGGAACCCGTCGTCGTACTGCGCGGGTACCCGACTATTTTAACTTATGTTTCAAAGATGCCACTTACGTTCTTTTCTTTCGTTTGGACATTATGTTTATTTGGATATGAAATATTTTGCATTGTTATTGCTTAAAGTTATGTTAATTTAAATTATCATTAATTTGTACAGTTATTGTTAGAAAAACGTAACGTTTAATCGAATAACATTTGCTCGCCGCAAAATATAGTCACAGGGTACCCGCTGCCGCATTGCGCAGGTACCCTGCTAGTAAGCAGTCAAGACTGCTGATTATCTTTTTGATTCTCACTACTACAAAAAGGGACATAGAGCCCGGTTAAAAGGCATCATAAATCCTTGTTTTAGAGAGGGTCTTAAAGGGGAGGGGACTCTATTCGAAAAGCAAATAGAACCCGGTTTTGTAAACGGGCTCTATTACCTCTTATAGAGCCCGGTTTTCTAACAAAAAACATGGCTCTATGTGAATAAAAATTTTAAAAAAAATTCTTATTATGCTGCTACTCCACCCATTAGATCATTTTTTTTCCGGCAACCTCAACAATGTATTGATTCAGATCAAGAGTAATTGAGAATGCAACTTACATTCAGTTCATACATTGAGATTTATATTGCAACTAATCCTTCAAACAACATATCTGAAAAAGCTACAAACTAACTTAACAGCTACTTGAACGAAAATGGAAGTGAAAATTACACCATCGACATTACTCTGAAGTCTCGTTATTATGCATTGTCTTTGAATAACCTAACCAAAACAAATGGGGTTTGATGAAATTGATGACGTCTCGAACCGGTATTTAAACTTGAGAATCAAGCCAGATGAAGAATACATAACAAGTCTGGACTATGCCCATCACAGTACAAGCTCTAAACCACAATAGTAACCGGTAAAACACCACATTAACCACCTGCAGATAATAAAACAAACATACTTAACGTTTCTTGGGAAGTTCAAATGAAGGAGGGATATCAACGACATTGAGACGACCAATGAAAAAAATACTGAGTGAGACTTGTATTTTTTTATGCAGTGCTACAAAAAGAGAAAAGGAAGAACACACGCTGATAAACAATCCTCTGTTCCAATAATAGTAAATCCAAAAAACCAAGGAATAGGATTCAATACTAAATCTCACAAGCATATAAACTAAAATTTTCTTTTCGGTACAAAATACTTTATTTTTGTCTTTTGTGATGATCATTTTACCCTTTCAAAAAATTACATAAATGGTCCTTGTGTACATAAATAGTTCCTGTTGCCCTCAAAGCCATCATCTTCATAAAATTACATAAATGAAAGTACTTTGTACCGAAAAGAATTTTTTTACTATAAGGTTAAAAAAGTAAATTGGATAAAGTATAATGATTTTAAAAATGATTAGCCCGTGATTCACTGTGAAACTGTGCACTTGTAGCAGTATGTCCCAGAATTTAACTTGTTTAGTTATTATTTTGTTAAATATTTAACCATATTAATTTTGAAAAAGAGCTTCATCTAATATGTTGTAAGATTTAATGATGAAAATGTGATAAAGTGTGCTTTATTTTAGAAATCAATGTCTGTCACCAAAGGAGTATAATTGGGGTCTTGACTCTACAATAAATAAATTCGTCAATGTATTACATTTTTCAAGTTGGAAGTCCTACATAAGAAATTAAGCATTCAAAAAGTGAATGAATATGGTGAACTCCTTGAACGTGAACAAAGGTTTAGAAAATGACAAAACAAATATTAAAAAAAAATAGAATGTAATTATTCAGATCTTAGTTTCATCCAATACAACAAACTTGTGACGATCAAAATCCATTGCAAATTTATATTGCAATTGACCAATTGCTACAGATTTGCAAAAGATTCTGACCATCACAAGAGGCTCCATGTAATTATTTTGCACTGGAATTGCAAAATAAAGTATTGAAGATGGTTATTTTCTTTTTTTGATTTTTTTATTATTGTGTTTCATATTACATATGTTTGATTTGATTATTACTAATTGTATACTAAGGGTGATCAGGGTCCGAAAACCGGACTGAACCGACCAAGACCGGACCGGACCGGACCCGAATTTTTCCAAAACGTCGGACCGATGTCCGAACTGAAATGGTCTGGTCCGGTACTGGTCAGTCCGGTCCGCAACAAAGCATAATCGTTGGGTTTTTGTAAGACCGAATCGGACCGAGGACGTAATTAACATTTGATTATCAAGATGTGGTCCTTTCTAACTTCTAACTTCATAATACGCAATATCATTTGCTACTTTTTTGGACGTTACTTTAAAATACCCGTGAATTTCACGGATCGTTTTAGCTAGTAGTAATTATATCTTACAGACCGAGTAGGATGCAAATTGGGAAAAATATGAGCATAATTTTGTGCAAGAATGCTTGCATAAAGCTTGTGTTGTTCCTTGACTCGTCTTGCCAATGTTATTTCTGTTTGTGGATCCTTTTAAAGATATAAATGACTAATTTGTTTCTCATTAGTGATGGAAATTTTGACCAATTTATTTTCAACAAGTCAAAAGGTAAAAAGAAATACCGAAAAAGGTAGCATGTTAGATGGGTAAGAAGTTTGGATAAAGTATATTTTAATGCATACAACTTCTCCGAGTCATTTAAAAGAAATACCAAAAAGGTAGCATGTTAGATGTGATTATACTTTTATTTTGTATACTCTCCTGATGTAAACACTTATAAAAGTATATGTGATAATACTGTATAGAGTTATTTTTTTAATTGGTTTTTTGGGATGATGTAGTATTCTGTTGTATTGAATTTAATATTTAGGCAATAGTATATGTGATTTTGTATTTATAATAATCATTTATGTTCTCTTTAACGAGTTAAATCTACCCGTGTTCCGCTGCGGAATGTTTAACGGCCGATGTTCGACGTGAAAGAAGGTATATTTTTTTAATTAAAAGAAATTTTGGGCCGGGTCGGGCCGACCCGGCGCATTAAATGCTACCGGGTCGGGTCGACCCGACAAATTAATGGCAATGTTCCATTTTTGTATGTTTATATAATATGCAACTAAAGCAAGATTATGTGCCCACAATAAACACGCATCGTGCACAAATGTTGTGAAAGATGTTCACATATGTTCTAATTAATTTGACAAGAAAACGCATCGCGCACATATGTTTTTTGAATAATACTCATATATTCTAACGAATTTGATGAAAAAGTGAAGCGTGCAATTATGTTCTTGAGAGAGTGCACACATGATTTTGAATGATGTGCATATCTATATTTAACAAGATACATTTGTATTTAATATGTATTTCTTTTTATATCAAATTTTGTGTATATTGTTTATGTTTTCGTTTGTTATAAATTTAGAGGTTACATGTATATGTTTATATTTTTTATTATAAATTTCAAAGACAAGAAAATATACATTAGAAACATATGTGCAATTATCATATTAACAAAACAAGTTTGATGTCTAAACAATTGTACGCAAAAAACACATGTGAAATTACAATATTTTAAGAAAAACACTTGTGCACATGTTTTTTCCTAGAAACATGTATAATGAAAAAAATATAAAAGTAAAAAAATAATTTCGATATTTCAAAAGATTTAAAAACGTTTTTTAATTAAAAGATTTTAAAAATAAAATAAAAATGTGTTTTACTATTATACCTTTTTGAATTAAATTAAAAGATTTAACAATATTAAATACTTATTGGTTCAAAAGAGTACTGTAAGTTCTATACGTAATTATATATATATATATATATATATATATATATATATATATTATATAATATATTATTATATATATAAAATATATATATATATATATATATAGTTAGGATCAAATGAAAATTTTTCTTAAAATAAAAGAAGGAAATAGAAGATATCTATTAATCACATCTATCCGAGATGCACCAACTTAAATTAGAGTGCAGTCTCTATAATCTTAGATGCAATTATAACGCATTTCAAGCTTTTATTAGATGCATATACATATCTGTAATGCATTTCATGATTTCTTCGATGTTTTTTGTACCTCTGCAACAGTGCTAAAATCAGAAAATCAATTGCAACCATCTAACACATCAAATTAATTTCCGAAACTGTAAATGGTGCATATAATTGAATAAGACGATGCACTAATGCAAATGGTTGCATCTCAAAAGTGGGTTTTAGTCACTTCCACCACTTCTTATTTTAAATATACTACCACGTGGATTCCCTATCTCTATATATATATATATATATAAATATAATATATATATATATAATAGGGGGTGCGTTATATTAGAACCCATTTTATGACCAGAACACTAGAGTAACCTAATTTAAAACGATATACATCCGTTGGATCATTTAATCAATGGTCACTAATGCATGATGGCATTTATGTAAATAATAACCTGAAATTAAAATTTGGTTGGAATGTATAAATAAGGGTATAATTGGTATTAAACATAATCATTTATTTTAGGGAGTTACAATCAATATCATTTATATTAGGAAGTTACAATCAATATCATTTATTTATTTTAAGGAGTTACAATCAATATCCTTTATTTTAGGGACTTACAATCAATATCATTTATTTTAGGGAGTTACAATTCATTTCCCTTTATTTTGGATTACAATCAATATCATTTATTTAGAATTTTCAAAAGTGTTAATCGAAACTGAAAATACATCAAAACACAAAATAATCGTGTGAGGAATCTCCCGATAGCCCAAGGAGCAAAGCGGACATAAAAGATCAGAAACTAGGACACCACGATGTTGTAAATAACGTACTCCGTTCACTATATTTATAATATATAATTATATTTATCACCGCCTCTATTTACGATCACTTATATAGTTTTTGGAAAAGTATTCTGCCACCATAAAGGACTTCATCTTTTTTTCTTTCTTCCATTTTTAGTTTTTTCTAACGTGGTTCCCCACATATTTTTTAGGTAGTACTCCGTACTAAGTAATTTCTAACGAGTTGTGCGTCTGAGTCTATATATATATATACGTGTCATGTGTAGCTACCATCTCAACAAAGAAAATTGACAATGAAGGTTACTATTATTATTCTCCACCTTTACTTGATCACTTTCTTGTTTTTCATCTCCCTAACATTGGAGAATCAACCAAATGGGAATCCCACTTATCTTCCACCCAAAAACCATGGGTACCTGACTGGACCTCCTATCACACAACTCATCAACAAAGTGCAAAGCCGATGCAGTGTCCAAATGAATGGCGATTGTATCGAACCCATCAACACCCCACCTAGTTCATGCAATGCCCATAAAAATGGCAGTTGTTTACAACGCAACACGAAATCATGCATAAAAGAAGTCCATTGTATTGAAAACAATTGCACTGTTCGAAATACCTGTACTTAAATTCCTATGTGAACTTTTACGTTTTATATAAAGCCTTACATATGTAAGCTATATAGTTTATCAATTATGTCTTTTTATGTTTCAGTTATATCTATATATTAAATTGTACTTGGATTGAGTAGATATTATCATTTCGCAATAGGAAAGAATATTGTTAATCTAACTTATAATTCATGATGGTGGTAAGTAGGACCAATACATGTTGAGCATGCATGTGTTTTTATCGGCGTTTAGGGCTATAAGACCACCGAACTTGTCGATTTATATAACAGGGTTAAACAAATACGTCAACCGCCGTCAACGGCAATCAACGGTTGTCAAACTTGCTGGAAACCTTCTAATCTTGCCGGAAGTATCTAAAATTCACATAAACTGTTTAAATCGCCAAAAATACACAAAACTTACCGAAAATACCCAAATTTTGCCAGAAATGCAAATCCAATATACACTTAAGACACAAAATAACATATATATACTTACCCAACATCTCCTAATTATCGTCCTCATCCTCCCCGTCTTCGCCGTCGTCCTCATCATCTCCCTGCTCATCATCCCCGCGCCCGCCGTCGTCCTCATGAAAAGGACCACTTATGTTCTGCGTGTGCATTAGGCAAAAGTTCCAAGAAACCCCACAAACCCAAATCTGAAGACACCAATCAAGAAAAACATTTTCCCAGTCGACCAAACCGGGGTATCAACGGGCGACTTGGTCGCTGGGGATGTGTTTCAGGAATAAGTCGAACGGAAAGCTGATAGGGGATTTATCCGAAGACAAGGCGGGCCCACGTGGCTTGTGATTATTTTGCCCGGCGGGACATGTCGCCGGGATAGCCTTGCAGTTTTGTTTTGAGTCCATTTTCCCGGCGACATGTCGCCCGGGATAGTGCTGCAATAAAATTTTGTTTTAACTTTCCGCGCGACATTTCGATCCAGGGATAAAGTCTGCAATTATTTTTTGGTATAAAAATCTCCAATACTCAACCTGTGTAAACCTAATATATTAATCTACACAAATACGATTACAAACTTTTATCCAAAACACAATACGATAAACGCAATTGTTTTATAAAGTAAATACGTTCCAAATCCGAATAAACATAATATAGCCCAACAAAGACGGGTGTCGTAAGTCACAAATAGCTGATCAGAAAGTACAAGTCAACATCTCAACAAGATAACAAGTTCTAAATGTAAGGAAAACAAATATTCACGTAAAGGTCGCCAATATACACTTAAGACATCAAAATAACATATATATACTACCCAACATCTCCTAACTTTTAGTCCTCATCCTCTATTCTTCGCCGTCGTCCTCCATCATCTCCCTGCTCATCACCCGCGACCGCCGTCGTCCTCATCTTATTTTAATGGTTCCTCAATGAAATTAAGCTTGTCATTCAATCTGGATTTCTTCCACGGTATAGCTGTGGATCGTCTACGAAACACTTCTTCAATTTGGAAACATGAAAAGTAATATAAACTCGGTTTTAATTGCTCTGGGATTTCAAGGTCGGTATGCATAAACCGTTCCCACTTTAGCAAGAAATTTGAAAGGTCAAATATAGCAGGGTTTCAGCTTCCCCTGTTTGATGTAAAGTATCACCCCTTTCCATTGTGAATTTTAGCAATGGACTTATCGCTATCTCAAAAATCTAATGGCTACGTCTCCTTCGGCGTAGCTCTTTTGTCTGTCACGTGCAGCTTGAATAGCTTCTTGATCTGTGAATGGTTTTCTCAGTTTTATTCATCATTTTGCCATATCATATTTTTGCATCATGCTTATCTTCTTGACTTTGCTTGCACGTTGCATGGTTTCATATAAAGGAGATTTATATAAACTTTTGCTTGTGCAGGTCATGGCTGCTCCTATTATTTTTGTTTCGTCTGATTCGTCTGAGGGTTCTCATGCCCCACGAGTGATTCTCTTTGGTGCTATTCATGCTATTATCCTTGTTATTCCTGAGGTTCCCATTATTCCTGCTGTCCCTATAGTTGCACCGGAGGTGGGGGCAGTTTCAGTTGTCTCACCTGCCGGAGTACTTGATTTAGTAGATTATTCATCTTCTTTTGATTCTGATCCATCGGAGGATTCTTTACCTCCCGTACCATCTTTGCCATTGGTTTCACCCTTCTTATGTTTTGATGACTCAGAGGCGGACAGTGAGTCCGAGCCTGCCGAGTAGAGACCCGAGAGGCATGAGTCTCTTGCACCATCATCTGAGTTTCCCTTTGCACCTGTTGTTGCCCTACCCGGGATTCGTCGACGTTAAGTGATTCTTGTCTGACCCGGTGAGGCTATCCCTTTCGGTCGACCTTACCGCACCTATCGGAATGGGCCGCGTAAGTTATTGACTGCGAGTAAGAGAGTTGGACATGTTCTTGCTCGTAGACTTGCATGGAGACGTGTATCTCATCATTCATCGGATCGTCATTCTTCTTCAGACTCATCTTGTTCTAGTTCATCTTCATATACATCGTCAGTTCATTCTTTAGGATGAAATTCATCAGGTCAGGCTCATTCAGGACCATCGACTAGAGTTGTATCACCTAGGTGGGGTTATCCACCAGTTAGGACTCCACATTGTAGTGAGGCCTTTATGCGTTGGAGGTCTGCACCATTGTTTACTCTTTACCCAACGACTACGTCAGAGTCATCCTTAGGTTTATCTTCGGAGAGGTCATTGGATTCATCTTCATCGTCTTCTGGACCGTCTCGTTTGAGGATAGTGGAGATGAGTATATGGAGATTGGTACTGCGAATGCTGAGGCTGTGGCAGATTTACGTATTGGTGATAGAGTTAGAGATCCTATTGAGGATGGGATGGGTATGAGAGTTGAGGTTGCTAGTTATGTTAGGGAGGATAAGGAGGAGATTGAGGCAGAGGCTAGTGTTGCAGACACGAGAGAGATTACCGTAGATCCATTAGCTATTGGTGATAGTTCTGAGTCTTCTAGAGGAGGTATTCCTAATCTTGAGGATACCGTTTATGATATAGTTTACTACATGTCTAAGGTTCCTATTGATAGGATTACTGAGTTTGAGACTACTCAGAGACAGTTGGAGGCTAGTCAGTTGATGGCTAGTGGAGAGAGAGCTAGTTTGGCTGATAGGACTAAGAGTTTTGAGCGAGAGAACCTTAAGGTTCGAGCTTTGTTGAGTATCGAGAGAGATCGGGTTGACAATATTCGTTGGCACATGGCACTTTCTCAGGAGGAGTTTCGTCATGTTCGTAGGGATCATGATGATACTCGGAGGAGACTTAGGAGGTTGGAGTCATTTGTTAAGAGGCGTTTGGGTTTTTGACCTTAGTTTGGTAGTGCCATGATCATGTAGGACACTAGACTGATGGTTAGGTCTAGATGTTGGTAGTAAAAATAATCGTAAATCATGTACCTATTTTAGATCAATTGTAACCGAATTATGCATTTATATATTATATGAAAAGCTTGTTTTGATTCTTTCGCGTATTAATCCTTGATTGTTATTTACTCGTTCTGGCAAAATGTGTTTATATTATATTTTATTTTTATCTTGTAAAATTTATTTACCGTTTATAACGGCTATATCTCGTATCAAATCTCACCATGTGTTATGTCTTGTAGTATAGAACAATGACTATCACTCCCTCTAGTATGATCCCTAAAACAATCGAAGAGCTCGTTAACCGACGTGTGGAAGAGGCATTGGCTGCTTATGAGAAAGCCCGTGCTGCCAATGATCTTGAGGCTGAAAATCAAAGCCAGAATGGTAGTGATGGCGATAATGGAAATGGTGGGAATGGAAATGGTGGAAATGGAAATGGTGGAAATGGAAATCCACATGAGAATGGTAGAGGTGATAGGACTTTATGAAGTGTCAGCCACTCAACTTCAAGGGAACTGAGGGAGTTGTCGGGTTGACAAGGTGGTTTGAGAAGATGGAAATCGTGTTCCATATCAACAATTGTCTAGAGAAATACCAAGTTAAGTATGCTACTTGCACACTGTTAAACAGTGCTCTAACTTGGTAGAACTCACATAAGAGGACTATTGGAACTGAGGCTGCATTCGCTATGTCATAGAGAGAGCTCATGAAGTTAATGGCTGAAGTGTACTGCCCAAGAAATGAAATCCAAAAGATGGAAACTAAGTTGTGGAACTTAACTGTGAAGAACAATGATTTGGCTGCTTATACTCAGAGATTTCAAGAGTTGACTATGTTGTGTACCAAGATGGTTCCCGAAGAGGAGGACCGAGTTGAGAAGTTTACTGGAGGTCTCCCGGATAATATCCAGGGTAATGTGATTACTGCAAAACCCACGAGACTCCAAGATGCTGTGCGGATTGCCAACCACCTATTGGACCAGAATTTGAAGGGTTATGCTGTGAAAAATGCTAAAAATAAAAGGAGGATGGAAGTTAATCATAGAGACAACCGTGGGCAGCTGCCACCATTCAAGAGGTCGAATGTTGGAGGGCAGAATGTGGCGAGAGCCTATACGGCTGGTAACAATGAGAAGAAACCGTATAATGGACCGTTTCCTTTTTGCAACAAGTGTAAGCTTCATCATGAAGGGCCATGCACTGTGAGATGTGGGAAGTGCAATAAGGTTGGGCATTTAACCAGAGATTTTAAGGCCGTGATTTCCACTACTTCTACCCAGAGGGGTCAAGTGGTGAATCAGAGAGTTGTAACTTGCTTCGAGTGTGGGAGGCAAGGACACTTCAGGAGTGATTGCCCAAAGTTGAAAGGTCAGAACAGTGGAAACAAACCTGGAAACAAGAATGGATTTGGTGAAGCAAGAGGAAAAGCTTATGTGTTGGGTGGAGGAGACGCTAACCCCGATTCAAATGTCGTCACGTGTACATTTCTTCTCAACAACCACTATGTTTCTATATTATTTGATTTGGGTGTCGACCGAAGTTTCGTGTCGACTACTTTTAGTACCTTGCTTGATATAATTCCCGATACTTTAGACGTTAGCTATGCTGTCGAATTAGCTGACGGGAGAATTTCTAAAACTAATACCGTGCTTAGAGGCTGCACGTTAGGATTGTTAGGTCACCCATTCAATATTGACCTAATGCCAGTAGAACTTGATAGTTTTGACGTCGTCATAGGCATGGATTGGTTAGCTAACCATCATGCGGTGATTGTTTGCGATGAGAAGATCGTGCAGATTCCTTATGGAGATGAAGTTTTGATAATCTAAGGTGATAGAGACGGCAAAGGAGAGAAGTCAAAGTTGAGCATTATATCATGCACTAAAACTCATAAATATATTAAGAAAGGTTGCCCAATTTTTCTGGCACAAGTTATGAAGAAGGAAATCGAGGAAAAGTCGGAGGAGAAGCGACTTGAGGACGTGCCGACTGTACGGGACTTTCCGGAAGTTTTTTCACAGGACTTGCCTGGATTACCTCCAACACGACAAGTTGAATTCCAAATCGACTTGGTCCCTGGTGCTGCACCTATGGCACGATCCCCGTATAGATTAGCACCGTCGGAACTGCAAGAATTGTCTACTCAACTGCAAGAACTTTCTGACAAGGGATTCATAAGACCGAGTTCCTCACCCTGGGGAGCCCCGGTCTTGTTTGTCAAAAAGAAAGATGGATCTTTTCGGATGTGTATCGACTACCGCGAGCTGAACAATCTTACTGTTAAGAATCGATATCCACTCCCGAGAATCGATGACTTATTCGATCAATTGCAAGGATCAAGTGTCTATTCGAAGATCGACTTGAGGTCTGGTTATCACCAACTCAGAGTTCGTGATGAGGACATTCCAAAGACGGCATTTAGGACTCGTTATGGCCACTACGAGTTCCAAGTAATGCCTTTTGGATTGACAAACACACCAGCAGTATTCATGAATTTGATGAATCGGGTGTAAAAACCGTACTTAGATAAGGTCGTGATCATTTTTATTGATGATATCTTGATTTACTCCAAGAGCGAAGAAGAGCATGCAGAGCATCTTAGGCTAATTTTGGAGTTGCTTAAGAGGGAAAAATTATACGCCAAGTTTTCGAAGTGCGATTTTTGGCTGTCGAGGGTACAATTCCTCGGTCATGTGATTGATAGTGAAGGCATTCACGTGGACCCGGCTAAGATTGAGTCAATCAGGTATTGGGCATCACCCAAGACTCCGACAGAAATTTATCAATTTCTAGGTCTTGCCGGCTACTACCAACGATTTATCAAAGGTTTCTCGAAGATTGCCAAACCTATGACAAAATTGACCTAGAAGAGCGTGAAGTTTGATTGGAGTGAAAAGGCAGAGGCTGCATTTCAGTTATTGAAGCAGAAGTTGTGTAGTGCACAGATCTTGGCTTTACCCGAAGGTAGTGAAAACTTCATGGTTTACTGTAATGCTTCTTGCAAAGGGTTGGGCGCGGTTCTGATGCAAAGGGAGAAAGTCATAGCCTACGCATCACGCTAACTCAAGATTCACGAGAAGAATTACACTACACACGATTTAGAACTTGGAGCTGTGGTGTTTGCTCTCAAAATATAGAGGCATTATTTGTACAGTACGAAGTGCGTTGTGTTCACTGATCACAAGAGTTTGCAGCATATTCTAGATCAGAAAGAGTTGAACATGAGACAACGTAGATGGTTAGAGCTGTTGAGTGATTGCGACTGCGAGATTCGTTATCATCCGGGAAAGGCGAACGTGGTGGCAGATGCCTTGAGCCGAAAGGAACGGATCAAACCACTATGAGTTTGAGCTTTGGTTATGACAATTGGTTTGAACCTCCCTGTGCAGATCTTAGAAGCTCAGGTTAAGGCGAGAAAGGAGGAGAATTATGGAACAGAAGATTTGTGTGGAATGATTAAGAAGTTAGAGCAACGTACTGATGGTACATTGTGCTTAAAGAATAGAAGTTGGATACCCCGTTTTGGTGACCTAAGAACTTTGATTATGCACCAGTCGCATAAGTCAAAGTATTCGATCCATCCTAGATCGGACAAGATGTACCAAGACTTGAAGAAGCTGTATTGGTGGCCGAATATGAAAGCAAAGATTGCCACCTACGTCAGTAAATGTTTGATATGTTCCAAAGTCAAGGCCGAATGCCAAAAACCATCCGGTTTGTTGGTTCAACCTGTAATCTCATTATGGAAGTGGGAGAACATTACCATGGATTTTGTTACGAAGCTACCAAAGACACCATCTAGTCAAGACACAATTTAGGTAATTGTGGACCGACTTACAAAATCTACTCATTTCTTACCTATGAAGGAAACTGACTTAATGGAGAAGTTGACGAGACAATACTTGAAGGAAGTAGTCTCGTGGCATGGAGTGCCGGTTTTGAATATTTCTGCTCGAGACAGTAAATTCACATCTCATTTCTGGAAATTGTTGAACGAAGCTCTAGGTACTCAATTGGATATGAGTACGGCTTATCATCCGCAAACTGATGGTCAAAGTGAAAGAACCATTCAAACTTTGGAGGACATGTTGCGTGCTTGTGTGATTGATTTCGGGAAGGGTTAGGATAGACACCTACCTTTGGTGGAGTTTTCCTACAACAACAATTATCACACTAGTATCAAGGCCGCACCGTTCGAAGCTCTGTACGGTCGCAAGTGTCGATCACCCATCTGTTGGGCTGAGGTTGGAGATGCTCAGCTCACTGGTCCGAAAATTGTACATGAAACAACTGAGAAAATCATTCAGATCAAGAAGCGTATTCAAGCTGCACGTGATAGACAAAAGAGCTACGCCGATAGGAGACGTAAGCCATTGGAGATGATGAGGACGACGACGGGCGCGGGGATGATGAGCAGGGAGATGATGAGGACGACGACGAAGACGGGGAGGATAAGGACGATAGTTAGGAGATGTTGGGTAAGTATATATATGTTATTTTGTGTCTTAAGTGTATATTGGCGACCCTTATGTGAATATTTGTTTCCCCGTACATTTAGAACTTGTTATCTTGGTGAATGTTGACTTGTATCTTGCGGATAATGCAAGTTTTGTGACTTCGTCACCCGTTTGTTAGGCTATATTGTGTTTATTCGGATTTTGGACGTATTTAGCTTTATTATATCAAATGCGTTGATCGTATTGTGTTTTGGATATATGTTGTAATGTATTTGGGTAGATTATATATTGGTTTACACAGGTTTGAGTATTGGTATATTTTTTCCGGAAAAATTCCGGAAAAAATCTGGATATAACCTGCTGTGCAGCAATCCCAAAAAAATAATTGCAGACTTATCCCCGGCGACATGTCGCGCGGGAAAGTTAAAACAAAATTTTATTGCAGCACTATCCCGGGCTTTTCCGTTCGACTTATCCCGGGCTAATTTTTTTATTGTGGGAACCTATTGCCCGCGAATAAACCAGTGGGTTTGTGAAATGTAACGTTTACGCACAATTTCTGAATATTATAAAAATCAAACTTGATTAAAAGGTACATAAGTTACGGGGAAACACATCCCCAACGACAAGTCGCCCGGGATACCCCGGTTTTGTCGCTGGGGAAAATGGCAACCGTTGTAGTGATTAAGGTGAAATTCTTCTCTTATCTCTTGCTTCGATGATTGCATAATCACAGTTCATTTTGACTTCAAATATGTGACTAGCTATACTTTTTTTCTTTTTCTTTTTTTCGGTTAAAAAATCAAGGTTACAAAAATCGTGAATCGTTAGTCGGACTGTCGACCACCTTGTAGATTGTAATCAATTTATGCGGGATTAATCGGCTATTAATCGGATTTGCATTTCTGGCAAAATTTGGGTATTTTCGGTAAGTTTTGTGTATTAATCGGATTTGCTCACTGGTCCGAAAATTATACATGAAACAACTGAGAAAAATCAATCAGATCAAGAAGCGTATTAAAGCTGCACGTGATAGACAAAGAGCTACGCCGATAGGAGAGTAAGCCCATTGGAGTTTGGATTGGAGATAGGCTCATGCTAATATGATGTCACATGGAAAGGGTGGGTGATACGTTTCGGCAAACAGGGAAGCTGAACCCTCACTATATTGGACCTTTCAAAATTCTTGCTAAAGTGGGAACGGTTGCATACCGACTTGAAATCCCAGAGCAATTAAGCCGAGTTCATAGTACTTTTCATGTTTCCAATTTGAAGAAGTGTTTCGTAGACGATCCACTAGCTATTCCGTTGGAAGAAATCCAGATTGATGACAAGCTTAATTTCATTGAGGAACCAGTTGAAATTATGATGAGGACGACGGCGGGCGCGGGGATGATGAGCAAGGAGATGATGAGGACGACGGCGAAGACGGGGAGGATGAGGACGATAGTTAGGAGATGTTGGGTAAGTATATATATGTTATTTTGTGTCTTAAGTGTATATTGGCGACCCTTATGTGAATATTTGTTTCCCCGTACATTTAGAACTTGTTATCTTGGTGAATGTTGACTTGTATCTTGCGGATAATGCAAGTTTTGTGACTTCGTCACCCGTTTGTTAGGCTATATTGTGTTTATTCGGATTTTGGACGTATTTAGCTTTATTATATCAAATGCGTTGATCGTATTGTGTTTTGGATATAAGTTGTAATGTATTTGGGTAGATTATATATTGGTTTACACAGGTTTGAGTATTGGTAGATTTTTTCCGGAAAAATTCCGGAAAAAATCTGGATATAACCTGCTGTGCAGGCAGTCCCAAAAAAATAATTGCAGACTTATCCCGGGCGACATGTCGCGCGGGAAAGTTAAAACAAAATTTTATTGCAGCACTATCCCGGGCGACATGTCGCCCGGGAAAATGGTACCAAAAAAATACTGCAGGGCTATCCCGGGCGACATGTCGCCCGTGAAAAATATCACAAGCCACGTGGGCCCGGCCTTGTCGTTCGGGAATATATCCCCTTCAAGCTTTTCCGTTCGACTTATCCCGGGAAAACCAATCCCAACGGACAAGTCGCCGGTGATCTTACCCCAGTTTTTGTCGCTGGGGAAAATGGCAACTGTTGTAGTGATTAAGGTGAAATTCTTCTCTTATCTCTTGCTTCGATGATTGCATAATCACAGTTCATTTTGACTTCAAATATGTGACTAGCTATACTTTTTTTCTTTTTCTTTTTTTGGGTTAAAAATCAACGGTTAAAAAAAATCGTGAACAATTTTTTTCGTTAGTCGGACTGTCGACCACCTTGTAGATTGTAATCAATTTAGGCGGGATTAATCGGCTATTAATCGGATTTGCATTTCTGGCAAAATTTGGGTATTTTCGGTAAGTTTTGTGTATTTTCGGCGATTTAAACAGTTTATGTGAATTTTAGGTACTTCCGGCAAGATTAGAAGGTTTCCAGCAAGTTTGACAACCGTTGATTGCCGTTGACGGCGGTTGACGTATTTGTTTAACCCCGTTATATAAATCGACAAGTTCGAGGTCTTATAGCTAAACGGGCCGATAAAAACACATGCATGCTCAACATGTATTGGTCCTACTTACCACCATCATGAATTATAAGTTAGATTAACAATATTCTTTCCTATTGCGAAATGATAATATCTACTCAATCCAAGTACAATTTAATATATAGATATAACTGAAACATAAAAAGACATAATTGATAAACTATATAGCTTACATATGTAAGGCTTTATATAAAACGTAAAAGTTCACATAGGAATTTAAGTACAGGTATTTCGAACAGTGCAATTGTTTTCAATACAATGGACTTCTTTTATGCATGATTTCGTGTTGCGTTGTAAACAACTGCCATTTTTATGGGCATTGCATGAACTAGGTGGGGTGTTGATGGGTTCGATACAATCGCCATTCATTTGGACACTGCATCGGCTTTGCACTTTGTTGATGATAGGAGGTGTGATAGGAGGTCCAGACTTGTGCCCATGGATTTTTTGTGGACGATGAGTGGGATTCCCATTTGGTTGATTCTCCAATGTCAGGGAGATGAAAAACAAGAAAGTGATCAAGTAAAGGTGGAGAATAATAATAGTAACCTTCATTGTCAATTTTCTTTGTTGAGATGGTAGCTACACATAGACTCCGACCTAGCTACGGGTATGGTAGCTACACATGACACGTATATATATATATAGACTCAGACGCACAACTCGTTAGAAATTACTTAGTACGGAGTACTACCTAAAAAATATGTGGGGAACCACGTTAGAAAAAAATAAAAATGGAAGAAAGAAAAAAACATGAAGTCCTTTATGGTGGCAGAATACTTTTCCAAAAACTATATAAGTGATCGTAAATAGAGGCGGTGATAAATATAATTATATATTATAAATATAGTGAACGGAGTACGTTATTTACAACATCGTGGTGTCCTAGTTTCTGATCTTTTATGTCCGCTTTGCTCCTTGGGCTATCGGGAGATTCCTCACACGATTATTTTGTGTTTTGATGTATTTTCAGTTTCGATTAACACTTTTGAAAATTCTAAATAAATGATATTGATTGTAATCCAAAATAAAGGGAAATGAATTGTAACTCCCTAAAATAAATGATATTGATTGTAACTCCCTAAAATAAAGGATATTGATTGTAACTCCTTAAAATAAATAAATGATATTGATTGTAACTTCCTAATATAAATGATATTGATTGTAACTCCCTAAAATAAATGATTATGTTTAATACCAATTATACCCTTATTTATACATTCCAACCAAATTTTAATTTCAGGTTATTATTTACATAAATGTCATCATGCATTAGTGACCATTGATTAAATGATCCAACGGATGTATATCGTTTTAAATTAGGTTACTCTAGTGTTCTGGTCATAAAATGGGTTCTAATATAACGCACCCCCTATTATATATATATATATTATATTTATATATATATATATATATAGAGATAGGGAATCCACGTGGTAGTATATTTAAAATAAGAAGTGGTGGAAGTGACTAAAACCCACTTTTGAGATGCAACCATTTGCATTAGTGCATCGTCTTATTCAATTATATGCACCATTTACAGTTTCGGAAATTAATTTGATGTGTTAGATGGTTGCAATTGATTTTCTGATTTTAGCACTGTTGCAGAGGTACAAAAAACATCGAAGAAATCATGAAATGCATTACAGATATGTATATGCATCTAATAAAAGCTTGAAATGCGTTATAATTGCATCTAAGATTATAGAGACTGCACTCTAATTTAAGTTGGTGCATCTCGGATAGATGTGATTAATAGATATCTTCTATTTCCTTCTTTTATTTTAAGAAAAATTTTCATTTGATCCTAACTATATATATATATATATATATATTTTATATATATAATAATATATTATATAATATATATATATAATATATATATATATATATATATATATAATTACGTATAGAACTTACAGTACTCTTTTGAACCAATAAGTATTTAATATTGTTAAATCTTTTAATTTAATTCAAAAAGGTATAATAGTAAAACACATTTTTATTTTATTTTTAAAATCTTTTAATTAAAAAACGTTTTTAAATCTTTTGAAATATCGAAATTATTTTTTTACTTTTATATTTTTTTCATTATACATGTTTCTAGGAAAAAACATGTGCACAAGTGTTTTTCTTAAAATATTGTAATTTCACATGTGTTTTTTGCGTACAATTGTTTAGACATCAAACTTGTTTTGCTAATATGATAATTGCACATATGTTTCTAATGTATATTTTCTTGTCTTTGAAATTTATAATAAAAAATATAAACATATACATGTAACCTCTAAATTTATAACAAACGAAAACATAAACAATATACACAAAATTTGATATAAAAAGAAATACATATTAAATACAAATGTATCTTGTTAAATATAGATATGCACATCATTCAAAATCATGTGTGCACTCTCCCAGAACATAATTGCACGCTTCACTTTTTCATCAAATTCATTAGAATATATGAGTATTATTCAAAAAACATATGTGCGCGATGCGTTTTCTTGTTAAATTGATCATTTTAGGTGTTTTATAACATGTTAATATAACCATTGTAATTAGATTAAACCCTAGGAGAAATTGACTAAAATATAAAACACATTATTTCTTACAATCTTTAGGTTTTTATGGAAAACTTTTGCATATGTAATATGGTGACAATAGAATAAAACAAAATCTAGAATTACCTATGTAATGAAGTTTAGAGGAGAACCTCAAATCATGGAATACCAAAACACAAGAATACACCAAAGAATCCACCCAAAGCACTCAAAAACTTCAAGGATTACCCAAAAACACCTAAACATTTTTCTTGCTCGAAGCTTCTATGGAGGATTACACAAAATTTTGGACGAGAAAGATTTTAAGAGAATGATGAGAATGATGGGATGAGGGTGATATGCACGGTTATAAGGGGTTAGAGAGAAGGGACAAAATCTTTTTACTATTTATTTTAGGAGATTACCAAATATTTGCTTAAACCTTTTTACACTTCATTCCTAAAATATCTTTTGCTACAAAATAAAAGATTTGGTGTATCAACACCACCATATGGCCGGCCATTTAACTCAAAAAGGGGGGACAAAATAATTTTTTTTCCATTTTGAAGATTACACAAAATACTTGCTAAAACCTTTTAATACTTATCCTTTAAAATAATTTTTTTTTATAAAAAGAAGTAATATACAAATAATTCAAAATTACAAAATATTTCTTTTTTCTAAATATGGGTCGGCCATATATATGTACATATATAATTTTTATATATTTTTCCTTTGGTGGAGTTTTCTTACAACAACAGTTACCATACAAGTATTAAAGCTGCACCGTGTACGGCCAAAAATGTCGATCGCCTGTCTGTTGGACTGAGGTTGGAGATGCTCAGCTTACTGGCCCTAAAATTATACATGAAACAACTGAGAAAATCATTCAGATCAAGAAGCGTATTCAAGCTGCACGTGATAGACAAAAGAGCTACGCCGATAGGAGACGTAAGCCATTGGAGTTTGATATTGGAGATAAGGTCATGCTAAAAGTGTCACCATGGAAAGGGGTGATACGTTTCGGCAAACAGTGGAAGCTGAACCCTCGCTATATTGGACCTTTCAAAATTCTTGCTAAAGTGGGAACGGTTGCATAACGACTTGAAATCCCAGAGCAATTAAGCCGAGTTTATAGTACTTTTCATGTTTCCAATTTGAAGAAGTGTTTCGTAGACGATCCACTAGCTATTCCGTTGGAAGAAATCCAGATTGATGACAAGCTTAATTTCATTGAGGAACCAGTTGAAATTATGATGAGGACGACGGCGGGCGCGAGGATGATGAGCAGGGAGATGATGAGGACGACGGAGAAGACGGGGAGGATAAGGACGATAGTTAGGAGATGTTGGGTAAGTATATATATGTTATTTTGTGTCTTAAGTGTATATTGGCGACCCTTATGTGAATATTTGTTTCCCCGTACATTTAAAACTTGTTATCTTGGTGAATGTTGACTTGTATCTTGCGGATAATGCAAGTTTTGTGACTTCGTCACCCGTTTGTTAGGCTATATTATGTTTATTTCTGATTTTGGACGTATTTAGCTTTATTATATCAAATGCGTTGATCGTATTGTGTTTTGGATATAAGTTGTAATGTATTTGGGTAGATTATATATTGGTTTACACAGGTTTGAGTATTGGTAGATTTTTTCCGGAAAAATTCCGGAAAAAATCTGGATATAACCTGCTGTGCAGGCAGTCCCAAAAAAATAATTGCAGACTTATCCCGGGCGACATGTCGCGCGGGAAAGTTAAAACAAAATTTTATTGCAGCACTATCCCGGGCGACATGTCGCCCGGGAAAATGGTACCAAAAAAATACTGCAGGGCTATCCCGGGCGACATGTCGCCCGTGAAAAATATCACAAGCCACGTGGGCCCGGCCTTGTCGTTCGGGAATATATCCCCTTCAAGCTTTTCCGTTCGACTTATCCCGGGAAACACATCCCCAACGACAAGTCGCCCGGGATACCCCGGTTTTGTCGCTGGGGAAAATGGCAACTGTTGTAGTGATTAAGGTGAAATTCTTCTCTTATCTCTTGCTTCGATGATTGCATAATCACAGTTCATTTTGACTTCAAATATGTGACTAGCTATACTTTTTTTCTTTTTCTTTTTTTGGGTTAAAAAATCAAGGTTACAAAAATCGTGAATCGTTAGTCGGACTGTCGACCACCTTGTAGATTGTAATCAATTTAGGCGGGATTAATCGGCTATTAATCGGATTTGCATTTCTGGCAAAATTTGGGTATTTTCGGTAAGTTTTGTGTATTTTCCGGCGATTTAAACAGTTTATGTGAATTTTAGGTACTTCCGGCAAGATTAGAAGGTTTCCAGCAAGTTTGACAACCGTTGATTGCCGTTGACGGCGGTTGACGTATTTGTTTAACCCCGTTATATAAATCGACAAGTTCGGTGGTCTTATAGCCCTAAACGCCGATAAAAACACATGCATGCTCAACATGTATTGGTCCTACTTACCACCATCATGAATTATAAGTTAGATTAACAATATTCTTTCCTATTGCGAAATGATAATATCTACTCAATCCAAGTACAATTTAATATATAGATATAACTGAAACATAAAAAGACATAATTGATAAACTATATAGCTTACATATGTAAGGCTTTATATAAAACGTAAAAGTTCACATAGGAATTTAAGTACAGGTATTTCGAACAGTGCAATTGTTTTCAATACAATGGACTTCTTTTATGCATGATTTCGTGTTGCGTTGTATACAACTGCCATTTTTATGCATGACTTCTTTTATGCATGATGGGTTCGATACAATCGCCATTCATTTGGACACTGCATCGGCTTTGCACTTTGTTGATGATAGGAGGTGTGATAGGAGGTCCAGACTTGTACCCATGGATTTTTTGTGGACGATGAGTGGGATTCCCATTTGGTTGATTCTCCAATGTTAGGGAGATGAAAAACAAGAAAGTGATCAAGTAAAGGTGGAGAATAATAATAGTAACCTTCATTGTCAATTTTCTTTGTTGAGATGGTAGCTACACATGACACGTATATATATATATATATATATAGACTCAGACGCATAACTCGTTAGAAATTACTTAGTACGGAGTACTACCTAAAAAATATGTGGGGAACCACGTTAGAAAAAAATAAAAATGGAAGAAAGAAAAAAAAACCCATCAAACTGTCACCTTAGAAAAGAATAAAAAAATAAAAATGGAAGAAAGAAAAAAAAATCAAACTGTACTAAAAAAAAGATGAAGTCCTTTATAGTGGCAGAATACTTTTCCAAAAACTATATAAGTGATCGTAAATAGAGGCGGTGATAAATATAATTATATATTATAAATATAGTGAACGGAGTACGTTTTTTTTTTTAAATGTACTAAGCTAACGTGATTCATTACCCACATGAGAAAACATTGTTAACCCAAACTATGTTCACGATTCCATACACGCTTAGTGAAGTTTTTCATAACATTCCAAATATATATGTCTTTTTGGGTTTTTCGTAGATTTTCCGCAGCGCCATATGGCATTTTTATGACCATATGTATAAAGACTTTTTTTTGAATGGTTTCGCCAGTAAATTTGTTACTCCAAAAAAACGATTCAATATAATGGATGTGAGTGAATCTGACACCTCAGCTCGTTACATTGGCAAACTACTTCCACGTCAAACACTTCGTCTATCATTATATTATTTTGATGAATTAAGTTTTTAATTCAAATTAAGGTTAAAGTTGTAAAAATTTTAAACTACAAAAAATAAACTCACTAAATATTTAAAAACTAAAAATTCAAAAAAGCAAGCAAAACAAAATAACTAATGAATTAAAAAGCAAATGATTTTAATTTTTTTTATATGAAATTAGATTAAAAAATATAAATAGTTTATCATATGTTTCAATTCAAAAAAAATATATTTTTTTAATTAAGAGATGAACTATTCATATCTAGGAATGTTGATTTCCACCATTTGCCGAATTGTAAAATAATTTATATAGTTAGTATAAAAAAAAAGAGAAATTGAAAGTTATAATTTTTGATGAAAAGAAAATAAAAAAGTCAATATTGTAATAGAAATTGAGTAGTGTGTCAAAGAGTTAGCGAGTGATAGCACCCGTGGACAATGAGAACGGGTAACCCGTCACTCGTACTCACGATTTTCTCTTACCCATCTCCAGCCGCCACCCGTTTGTGGGTAATTTTTTTATTGTGGGAACCTATTGCCCGCGAATAAACCAGTGGGTTTGTGAAATGTAACGTTTACGCACAATTTCTGAATATTATAAAAATCAAACTTGATTAAAAGGTACATAAGTTACGGCATATTGGTATTTTATACATATATATATATATATATATATATATATATATATATATATATATATATATATATATATATATATAATTACGTATAGAACTTACAGTACTCTTTTGAACCAATAAGTATTTAATATTGTTAAATCTTTTAATTTAATTCAAAAAGGTATAATAGTAAAACACATTTTTATTTTATTTTTAAAATTTTTTAATTAAAAAACGTTTTTAAAGCTTTTGAAATATCGAAATTATTTTTTTACTTTTATATTTTTTTCATTATACATGTTTCTTGGAAAAAACATGTGCACAAGTGTTTTTCTTAAAATATTGTAATTTCACATGTGTTTTTTGCGTACAATTGTTTAGACATCAAACTTGTTTTGCTAATATGATAATTGCACATATGTTTCTAATGTATATTTTCTTGTCTTTGAAATTTATAATAAAAAATATAAACATATACATGTAACCTCTAAATTTATAACAAACGAAAACATAAACAATATACACAAAATTTGATATAAAAAGAAATACATATTAAATACAAATGTATCTTGTTAAATATAGATATGCACATCATTCAAAATCATGTGTGCACTCTCTCAAGAACATAATTGCACGCTTCACTTTTTCATCAAATTCGTTAGAATATATGAGTATTATTCAAAAAACATATGTGCGCGATGCGCTTTTTTGTCAAATTCATTAGAACATATGTGAACATCTTTCACAACATTTGTGCACGATGCTTGTTTATTGTGGGCACATAATCTTGCTTTAGTTGCATATTATATAAACATACAAAAATGGAACATTGCCATTAATTAGTCGGGTCGACCCGACCCGGTAGCATTTAATGCGCCGGGTCGGCCCGACCCGGTCCGATCCGACCTGATCCTATTTTTTTTTTTAATTAAAAAATATACCTCTCTCCACTGTCGAACATCGGACCGTGTAAACATATTCCGCAGCGGAGCGCGGGTAGATTTAACTCGTTAAAGAGAACATAAATGATTATTATAAATACAAAATCACATATACTATTGCCTAAATATTAAATTCAATACAACTACATCATCCCAAAAAACCAATTAAAAAAATAACTCTATACAGTATTATCACATATACTTTTATAAGTGTTTACATCAGGAGAGTATACAAAATAAAAGTATAATCACATCTAACATGCTACCTTTTTGGTATTTCTTTTAAATGACTCGGAGAAGTTGTATGCATTAAAATATACTTTATCCAAACTTCTTACCCATCTAACATGCTACCTTTTTCGGTATTTCTTTTTACCTTTTGACTTGTTGAAAATACATGTCAAAATTTCATCACTAATGAGAAACAAATTAGTCATTTATATCTTTAAAAGGATCCACAAACAGAAATAACATTGGCAAGACCAGTCAAGGAACAACACAAGCTTTATGCAAGCATTCTTGCACAAAATTATGCTCATATTTTTCCCAATTTGCATCCTACTCGGTCTGTAAGATATAATTACTACTAGCTAAAACGATCCGTGAAATTCACCGGTATTTTAAAGTAACGTCCAAAAAAGTAGCAAATGATATTGCGTATTATGAAGTTAGAAGTTAGAAGTTAGAAAGGACCACATCTTGATAATCAAATGTTAATTACGTCCTCAGGATCCGATTCGGTCGTTACAAAAAAAACCCACGATTAGCGTTGGTTTTTGCGGACCGGACTAACCCTACCGGACCAGACCATTTCCGTTCGGGACATCGGTCCGAAGTTTTGAAAAAATTTCGGTCCGGTCGCGTCCGTCTTGGTCGGTTACAGTCCGGTTTTCGGACCCTGATCACCCTTAGTATACAATTAGTAATAATCAAATCAAACATATGTAATATGAAACACAATAATAAAAAAATCAAAAAAAGAAAATAACCATCTTCAATACTTTATTTTGCAATTCCGGTGCAAAATAATTACATGGAGCCTCTTGTGATGGTCAGAATCTTTAGAAAATCTGTAGCAATTGGTCAATTGCAATATAAATTTGCAATGGATTTTGATCGTCACAAGTTTGTTGTATTGGATGAAACTAAGATCTGAATAATTACATTCTATTTTTTTTTAATATTTGTTTTGTCATTTTCTAAACCATTGTTCACGTTCAAGGAGTTCACCATATTCATTCACTTTTTGAATGCTTAATTTCTCATGTTGGACCTCCAACTTGGAAAATGTAATGCATTGACGAATTTATTTATTGTAGAGTCAAGACCCCAATTATACTCCTTTGGTGACAGACATTGATTTCTAAAATAAAGCACACTTTATCACATTTTCATCATTAAATCTTACAACATATTAGATGAAGCTCTTTTTCAAAATTAATATGGTTAAATATTTAACAAAATAATAACTAAACAAGTTAAATTCTGGGACATACTGCTACAAGTGCACAGTTTCACAGTGAATCACGGGCCAAATTCCATTTTTAAAATCATTATACTTTATCCAATTTACTTTTTTAACCTTATAGTAAAAAAATTCTTTTCGGTACAAAGTACTTTCATTTATGTAATTTTATGAAGATGATGGCTTTGAGGGCAACAGGAACTATTTATGTACACAAGGACCATTTATGTAATTTTTTGAAAGGGTAAAATGATCATCACAAAAGACAAAAATAAAGTATTTTGTACCGAAAAGAAAAAAATTTCATTATAAAAGTTATAAAAGTAAAGTAAATAAAATATAATAATTTATAAAAGAATTAGCCTTAAGGCCCGTTTGGTTCGCAGAATATTTTTGGTGAAATCGGAATGTGTTTGAGGATTTAAAATGTTAAAGATTTGGAATGTTCATGAATTGGAATACGAAGGAATTGGAATTTGTGAAAACTATCGCATGTTTGGTTGGAAAAAAATGAAATGAAAAAAAATTATATAATTATATTAAAATAAATTCTGTTTTTATTTGAAATTGATAAACTGAATATAATTTATTAAATATATTATTTATAAAGATAATAATAATGAATTTTTTTAAATTATTATTTTTAAATAAAAAGACATATGTGAGATGTGAGGACCAAGGTTTGTATGTGAGGAGATTTATTATGAAGTGATGGATTATAAGTCTATCGATTGTAACGAATGTGTTTGATAATGAGATGCATTTTATTATGAAATTCACTTGACTCTTGAAAATATTAGCAACGATGCTTATGAGTGTTGGGATTTGAGGATGACCCATTGATCTATAGAGAGATATTGGGTATAGGTTTGGGTGTGGAGTAGACTTCAACTCATAGCAAAAGAGAGGAAGTGTTAGGTTATGGAATAAAAAAATTAATCGTATTACAAGCTGCTGCCTGTGGTCCCAGATATATCTGGGGGCCGCCAGAATAGGTCTGGGGGTCGCCGAACCGCCAACAGGAGAGGATTTAAGGACTTGATGAATTTTGTGAGAGGAGTGGCATTTTAATTTGCATTTTGCTAATTAAAAATACTTAAAGTACTTCGGATGAAGAAGTTAAGTTGTCATGACGCATGGAATAGAAAATAGACTAGAATCGAGACTAGTAGAAAAAAGAAAAGGATTTATGGAATGTGTTCCATCATTCCTAGACCTAGACGAAGATAATTTATCGATTCGCGGTTGAGGGGTAAAGAAAGAATGTCGACGATGTTATCTTCAAACACAACCTTTTCGAATGGAGATGTTTTGTTTTGGACATTGTCCCAAAGGAAATGGTGAAGTATCTTCGATATCTTTCGTACGCAAAAATAATAATAATAACAATAATAATAATAATAATAATAATAATAATAATAAGTCGACATTGGGCTATAAACGGGGATGTTTATGGGGACCATGCTGTGTCATGCACTGGCGTTATTGGTATTCAGCATCGGCATAACGCGATGCATGATACCTTGGTCGACATTTGTTTCCGGTCAGGGATTTCGGCTGGCAAAGAAGTCGACATTGGGCTTGGTGGAGGGTGTGACCAAGCCTTACGTCCTGCGGATATGTTACTCTATTCGTGGGAGGGAGGGCTTGATATGTGTGTGGATTTGATGGGGTCCTCACCTTTGACACAAACTGGGATGGCTGGTTTCGTGCCTGGTCGGGCGGTGATTGATGCTGCGCAGCGTAAAAGGGGTAAGTATATGACTAAATGTGCAGATATTGGATACGGATTTCTCCCTTTCTCATTTTCTTCTTTTGGGAAACTTGAGAAAGATGCGGTGACTTTACTAAAGCGGGTCCGGAAGTTTTCCATGGCTCAAGATATTGGGGCCCGTGCTGCTGTTCACATTTTTAATAGGATTAGCTTTTCCATTGCTAAAGGAGTGGGGGCCCAGATAGTATCTCGGCTTCCCTCCAATTTGTTGTAATCTCTATTATTCTAAAAATAATAATAATAATAATAATAATAATAAATTAGAGGCAGATGCGGTTACATTGCTGAAGCGGATCCGGAAGTTTTCCATGGCTCAGGACATTGGGACACGTGCTACTGTTCATATATTTAATAGAATTAGTTTCGCTATTGCTAAAGGTGTGGGGGCTCAGATAGTATCTCGGCTCCCCTCTAATTTATTGTAATCTCTTAAGTTTCTAATAAAGTGATGTTATAAAAAAATTAATAATAATAATAATAATAATAATAATAATAATTTATTTTTGATGATAAAAATATCAAATTCCATGAAATTATAAACTTTTCTTCCAATTTATTATGGAATGCTGAATTCCACACATAAAGAAAATTGAGGTATTTCATTATATTCCATTTGTTAACCAAACACACTTAGGAATGTAATTCAGATTCTGAATTCAAATATTCTGCCAACCAAACACGTTATGGAATGAAATCAGATTTCAATTCCATCAGAATCCTGAAGATTCCGCGAACAAAATGAGGCCTTAGAGCATTGAGTATCATGGCTAAATCACTCGTCACTTCCTACGTGGTATTCTCCATTTGATAGCCACCACACCCCAATCTTAGCCAAATGTTAGTCAAACCTTCGCCACTTGATCAACGTAGAAAAAGACAAACAAAAAAGTACAAGTGAGCCTTGTAACATGAATGCTTACCAAAGCAGACCACAAAAATGAGAAAAAAAATATGATAAAAAAATAAAATGATGAGTGATGGGGCCCAAATGGCATTGGTTGGAGTATTTATGAAATAAGGGGTATTTTGAGAAGTTGTGTTGAAATGATATAGTAGTGATGTGACACTGATGAGACTCAAATGACATGACTTTGCTTAGCCATGATACCCTTTCTCTTATAAATAAAGGACCTATTTTTCAAGAAAAATACACTCCTTGTGGAAAATTGTAACACTGGCCAAAATTTCCTTCAACACTCAAGTATAAAAAGCATGACACACAACATATCATTATTCATAAGTCATAACAACACAAAAGCAAATAATGTCTTCTTCAAACCTCTCACTATTATCTCTAGCTCTACTAATCGTTGCACTCTCTATCATACCACACTTTGCTTCTCCTCCTTTGGAGAAAGAAACTGCTCTTTTAAAATGGAAAGCAAGCCTTCAAATCCCAAACAACTCCCAACTCATATCTTCTTGGACGAATTCTAGTGCACCCGCGATTTCATGTTCTTGGTTTGGAATTTCTTGCATGGCTGATGGGAACATTTACAGGTTGAACCTCACGACGTCTGAATTAAATGGTACGCTTCATGATTTTCCCTTCTCTATTATACGCAATCTTACCCATTTTGAGCTTAGTGTAAACAACTTCTTTGGTCCCATCCCACCAGAAATTAGACTGTTGCCCAAACTTGTCTATCTCGATTTTTCAGCGAATCAGTTTTCTAGTCCAATCCCACCAGAAATAGGAATGTTAGCTAATCTTGAGACCCTCCACTTATTTGAAAATAATTTCAATGGTTCTATACCACCAGAGATTGGTCAACTAACCTCTCTCTTAGATC
The DNA here is from genome assembly GCA_026074375.1 of Tanacetum coccineum. NCBI lineage: Eukaryota > Viridiplantae > Streptophyta > Magnoliopsida > Asterales > Asteraceae > Tanacetum > Tanacetum coccineum. Next base: position 7,555 of record BQNB010039342.1, on the reverse strand, counting down.
TTGCCTTGTATAACAATTCTCTTCAAGGAGAATTGCCTACCACATTAGGCAACTTGAGAAAGTTGGCTGATGACGATAACGAATGAATACTCTTTGCTCTTTATTTGGGCCAAATTACACCTGAGTTGACCAACTTGTCAATCTTTTAGAAGTGTATATTACCAATAATTTTCTTCAAGGTCCAATTTCACCTACCGTTGGTAAACTGAGCAAGTTAAAGGTTTTGCATCTTTTCAATAACACATTAACTGGTCCAATCCCGCATGAAATAGGAAGCATGGTCTCGCTTCAGAGCTTAAGCCTCTTTTCAAACAATCTTTCTGGCTTAATTCCTTCATCGTTGGGTGATTTAACGTCTTTAAATATCCTTCATTTGTACCACAATCAACTCTCTGGGCCCATTCCTATTAAGTTATGAAATTTATAGTCTCTTGCCGATTTGGATTTGAACGAAAATAAGCTCAATGGTTCTATTCCTTCATTGTTAAAAAACCTTCGACAGCTTCAGTATCTGTATCTCAGTATGAACAAGTTATCTGGTCCTATACCAGAAGGATTGGGGAGTCCAGACTTGTTAGAACTACAATTGGACAGCAATCAGTTGTCTGGCCAATTGCCTGAAGATTTGTTCATACTGTATGTACTCGTCTTTAGTACATTATTGTTTTAACCCAAGTTAATTCTTTGAGTACATGGTTGCTAAGTCCTTATCCTTGTAAACACAGTTTTGAGTCGATTGGGATTCATGGTAGTATTAATCTTATGAAGAAATGGGGAAGAAGTAATTTATTACCCCTAAATGAGCTCAATAAGCTCCATGTTATTTTGATCTACCTCAAATCGGGTCATTAGTTAGATTATTATTATGAGTTTAAAAGCTCAAGTGTAGGGGTGCATCTATAAGCCCCAAATGATGTATAAAAGAGAAAAATAGAAAAGAAAAAAGAAAAGAGATTGATGTAGAGTTGTGTAGAGTTTGTATATCTTTGTCTGAGTCCTTGGCTTAGCAACCAAATCAGCGTGTATTCTTATAAATAATTGACTAACCCTTTCACTCCAAATCCACCCAAATGACTACCCAAATATATCTCATCAATTTCTGTTTCCATATATGTTATCTTACACCTATACCCCACAACCCTTTGAAATCCCTCTTTGATAGTAATGACTAGTACTTGCGCCTAGCGGTGGAGGTTTTGATCCTTTACCAAGCCTATGGTAATTTGTATGCTATGACAAGTAATGAGTGTTGAATTTTCCATTTCCACCTATTATAATTTAGTATACACCTGAGAGAGAGAGAATCCAAACACTTATGTGAGGTGCTAGTGTATACTTTCTGTGCTGTTGATTACGAGGTCTAGGAGGTTGTGTTGTAAAATGTGTTTAAAGAGTAGGTTAAATGCCCTCTAAAATTGCTATTGTGTAGGTAGAAAAGCCCATTTGCTTGAGGACAAGCAAATCCCAAGTGTAGGGATATTTGATGAGGTGTCATTTTATACACTTTCTCGGGGTCATTTAACCCCCTAAATCATGCAAATATGCCCAGATTACATGCTTAATCGTTTGTTTTCAAGTTTTTAGCATTTGAATGGCATTTGAAGGATTTACACGTGACTTGGGCTCATTTGGAGAAGAAACGAACAAGATTACTGACCTACACGAAATCTCTTAGAAGAAAAGCATTCAGAGCATGGAGACGGCGTATGGATTCCTTGCGACGCCGTCTGGATCATGCTGGGACGACGTCAGAGTATTTGTGATGGCGTCTGGATCTGTACGGTTGAAGAAACCCTAGTTCACTTTGACGGCACGACGGCGTCTGGACTTTCTGAGACGTCGTCGCACATGATTTTCCTATATATACTCATTCGTTTTTAGGGTTTTAAGTGTGTAACTTTTCATAACTTTTAGGAGACGAACCCTAATCCTTGTAGCAGCTTTTAAGGTCGTTCTTAGGGCCTCAAAACCATATTGTAACTTCCTTTGATCTATGTTTTAATCAAGTAAGAGTGTTCTTCATTAATCATTCAATATGTCTATGTGTTGCATGATTGACTTATGTTCTTGCTTTCCTTATAACATGTTAGGCTAAACCCTCCTTTGCGTTTACTTATGATTGCATGAAACTGAGATTGTAGATCCTTTAGATGCTGCTTCTTGTGATGGATGTACGTGTTAGGCTTTAGAAAACCAGCTTTTATCTATATTGCTGTTGATATGTCTAAGGAAACGCGAGTGTGTAGAAAGGATACCAGTGGTAACAGTCTTCATACTACCTTACCCTGATTCCGATTGATCCCTCTTAGGTTATTTCACATGCATTCAATATGTATCATAGGGGCCTTATAATCGTCTTCATACTACCTTACTTATGCATTGCTCTTTGAGCGTATTGCGTAGAAGGCTTTTTCGTGTAATTCACCGGTACCTTAGGAAATACCTACACAGATCATCATAAGTGTGACAAGACAACAGATTTAGGAGAAACAGTCTGAGGAGTAGTGCATGATTAGGTGAACACATTTGTTTATCATAAAGTTATCACCAGTAGTTAAATTAGATTTAGTTAATTAGCTAAAACAACCAAACCAACCTCTCAATCAATGATATTTACTTGCTTTTTAATAAATATAAAAATAAAAAAAGAATCTTCTATCAAACTCGTAGAACTCTGTTAGACCGTGTTCGAGCCTTCCCAACTTATTCCCCTAGAGAACGATAACAAACTCTGAGCTTGCCTATACTACTACTATAATGGTTAGGTACTCTGCCTAGGGGATTGTAAAACTCTTTGCGAGTTCACAAAACCCACACCAGTGACTTACAAGATTCTATATGAATCAAACTTTTGATAACTGGATATCGATATTGGTCTAGTAAATGAATTGATGGTTTAATCAGAACGATAGTAACTATCTGATTCACTCTTACCACGCTGTCTGCTTTGAGAAGCTCCGGTAACGAGAACGGCTAGTGCAGCTGCGAAACCCTGTCAAGGAGATCTTCTACCTGATCACAGGCAGTATTTATACTAATTAACGGGGAACCATGGTTATTACAACCTTATTCGACAAAGTGGCAAAGACACTTTTGTCTATATCTATTGTTTATCACTAATGTAAACCTGCAATTTTTCCCAATGATGGCAGCACCTAGTTCGTGGCGAGTCAAATTCATTACCACATGCTCATAATCACACTTTTAAAGTCAAATCAAGGATCATCCGTTGGGAGCTTGGTTCAAAAATGAGCATATCGGTCAAGAATACAAGTTGATCAAGAAAAGTCAAATCAAGATGATTCAAGTCAAGGAGATGGTGCAAGATAAAAGTTCTCAAGCATCAAAGTCAAAAGACGAAGGCTCAAGATCAAGATCACATAAATGACACCGAAAGAATGTCATCGGTAGTCATAAGCATGAATGAACAAAGCCATTACAAATAAAGAAAAGACTAAGACCAAAGATCAAAGAAGGCTAAGCTCAAATGTCATATCTTCAACATTGAGGAACGCAAAGTCAAATCAAGATAACCTCCATCAAGAATGTCAACGTTGGGGTGATCAACTGTTTTGCTGTTAGAAGACCTCAACATTGGGGGAGATGGTTAGCCTTAATTATATTAAGCCAAACAAGAATGTCATCGGTCGTCTTAGTCATAACAAGTTATAAGTTGTAATAGGCTAGTCGGGATTAACGGACTTGGACTATAAGCTAGTATTGTCCATGTTACGGGCTCAAGCCCATGAGAAACCAAGTTCGGCCTAAAGAAAGCCCATACGCCTCATCTAGGGTATGTATGCTATATAAGGAACCCTCTCCACACTTGGAGAAGGTTTTAGTTGCATTTCTTTCTTTTGTAGCTCTCCATCTCTTTTCCTTAATCTAATTTCTCTCTTGTTTCTCTCTCTAAATATAGCTTATTTCGTGTATGGTCATCATGGGTATAGGTTAGATATTGTTGTGTTTGGATCTTAGTTATTGGGATAACAAAAATAAATAATGAATATATGTCATCCTACAAAATAACTTTCTAACCAAAATTTTAATCCTGATTACTTAAGAAATATCTTTATCGGAATAGGGCTGGTGGATCAAATCAAGAAAAAGACTATTAAGTGAATCACATAACTCAGAATTCATACTTGAAAATTCAACATTAAACTGGAGCCTCGCCTGTACGTCATTTCTTTCATGTGCAAGAACCTAAAAATTATTATCTAAAATTACCAACAAATATGTGAAAACTTAACGTTTTACTATTATATATAGTTGGAATGAAACATAACCCGAATAATAGTCTCAAGTTTGAATACATGAAAATTCAACTCTCTAATAACACGATCCTTAAGCCATTGTTTATCCAAACTATTTTCATTTATGCAATCACTGGATATTACCTTGAAGCCTGTAATTCCTTGTTTTCGTGAATTCTCCAACTTTGAAAGATAAGTTTCAGACAGTCTATGTTGTTCTCTGACAGGAGGAGCCCTAGGAACGTGTTGTTGAAAAAAATTATTATTTTCTATCCACCATGTTGATTCGTACTCTGCTTTAGTTGGTCGTAGATATAAAGTAGACCTTGATTCCTATAATTATTATAGTGATAATTTGTGAGATGTAGTATACAAAGAGGTTCTAAATTAGGATAAATATAAAACTTATAATCTAGCTTTAACCTTTGCAAAAACATGTGAATAATCAGATCTTTTAAAGATCTTTTTCTTGGACCAGCCATGTGCTCTTGGTATGACTTTTGGGTCTTTAATTCGCCAACGATTGCATCTTTCAAATGACTCCATAATCCAAATCTAAATAATATACCAAATGTAAGGCAAGAACATGCAAGGCTAGAACAAGAATTTATTTAAGTATTATTAAAATTCTAACCTGAAAAGCAAAAACAAAGCCCGACAACGTATATGTAGAAACATAGTTGCGATCTTTCTTCAAGCCAAAATAGTGCTCATCATTGTGCTTTACTTTTAAATTCTTAATTTGATTGTACAAATGAGTCTATAAATGCTCACCCCATGGAAATGAATTCCAAGCTTCAAGATTTTCAACCAGCCAGAACAAGGTATCATCCACTGTGCATGTCAACAACCGACCCATAAAGATAACCTCCAAAGCTAACAGAAGGCAAAGACGTATTGCATCTTGATTAGATAGCTTGCAAAAGCTCTCCTCATCCTCAATAATACCAATAACAACTAAGATTTAGCTCACCAGAAGTATATAACCCAAAATTTACAGTTCCAAAACGAAAACCGCTCATAAGAGAAAACTATAGACAACCAAAATGAAGAGCATGACCTTCGATATAATAAATGATGGCCATATAATAATGAGAATCATCAACTTTATGCTGTTTTCATAGCATATAATCTATCAGTAGTGGTTCATGGTCATAATATAATAGATCCAACCATGGTCCAAAACAGGTTCTCCTAAACAACTTTTGTCGTTTCGCATCTAACTTTTGGTTTATTATCCAAAAATGATTCAATTTAATCCTAATGATGACTTTACATTCATAATCCTGAAACAAAAATAAAGCTAATTACTTTAAAGAACAAATAATTAGAACATACATTAGTGTAAGGTATAACCATAAAACAGAACAAGCAAATGATTTCAAACAAGCATTTGATAACAAGAAAGACTTACAAACATAATTTATGTGTTTAACAATCAGTTTCAAAAATAAGCAACCTAAGATTACCCTATTCAAGTTTAACATTACCCACCTTAATGAATAATCAAAATAACATACATCTAATTGGTTTATATAGTTCAAAGTAACATAGATCAATCCTTTACAACTACTACTTTAATGGGAATCAAAATGCAATATTCAACGTTCACAATAACTAAAATAAAAAACCAAAAAATTAACTAATCAATGTTCAATGTCCAGGAATAAAGGATCAGATGCTCCAATTCTAACCAATATCAAAACGCACTCCTAACAATCCCAAATAATTAATCAAAACTAACACATTACGAACTATAATCAGAAATAACTACCTAATTTTGAAATCACTATGTAACAACATCAATTCAAAAAAGGTTAATTATAAATTGTTGAAAAAAAAGTAAAATTATACATACCCTATTGTACCACATTCTGGAATAATTTGTCTCTGATATGTGTATGAAAGAAAATGGAGGATCACATATGTGTGTGGAAGAAGCCGGAGGTTTTGATGAAAGAGGGAGGAAATAGGGGATATGAAGAGGTGAGTGTGGGAGACGAGAGGGGGTGTTTTTTTAAGAATTATGTATAAAGGGGTATTTTGTAAAGTGTAAATATAAAATATATACTAGTATAGAAGAAAAAAAAATTACTCACCTAACAGTCGCCCTAAGTGGGTTGCCCTATAGTACGAGTCGCCCTAAGTATAATGTACTTGTTGTCAGTACTTTTTTTTGTAAAATATTGGGGCAAAATGACTAAAAAACTAATCGCCCTAAGTACAGGTCGCCCCCAAAGTACAAGTTGCCTAAAAAAATACCTTACACATACGGACACATGGCAAAATCTAGTTATGTTGCCCAGTCGCCAAGTCGTCCTGGTCTTTTTTGACAAAGATATGTTTTTTTGGCCTAGAGATTGCAAAGCACTAGGGTCTTTGGACCCTTTTGGAAATTTTCCCATAAAATAGAGGTTGAAACGAAAACACACTGAAAATACGTGATAACAACCCAAACAGAAACTCATAATCAACCAAAACTTGGATCTGAAATTGAATTAAAATAAATGAAGCAGAACCAAAACTTGGATATGAAATTGCAAAGCAGGTTGTTACGGAGCAGATTGTTGCGGAGGGGGGTTAAGCTATATATAAAAACACAATATGAGTACAAAGTAAACAAAACAAAAACACAACATGCTTTACACGCCGCAATTATATATACTTTAATATCCCATCATAACATGTGATTTTCATCAAGACATGAAACAATCTTTAAGTCTAAAGTTTTACAAGGAATTATATCTAACACAAAACAAAAAAAAGCCTTTAGCCATAACATTTTCAAAACAACGGTTTAAGGCTAAAACTACATACCAAGATCCGGCTAAGACCCGAAAACGAAACCACAAAACCACCATGACATAAAACAAAAACCAGTTCCTATTTGATCTCAATCACTAACCACCACAATCAAAACCACAAATACAAAAATCACCGGCCAAACCACCTACTTCAAAACAACCAGCCAGACCCACCTAAACAATGTAAACCAGTCGTTGTGATAGCACATGATGTTGGCAAAGGTGGAGGCAGAACTAAATGGTGGTGGTGTCGAAATTTCATATATGTGGCAACGGGATTTGGTGGTTTTAAAAGAGAGAGTGAGAGGTGTTTGTGATTTTTAGAAAGAGAAAACATAGAGAGATGAAAAATAATGATGGAGTAATTTTATTCAGTGTGTTAGATTTTTATACTCCTTATGTTTATGATCTACACTTACTAAACTTAAATAGTGCTCCATAGTGGGTTGAAATAGATGGACCGTTACAAATGAACTATATTAATACACTTAAATG
>BQNB010039341.1:0-48132 GCA_026074375.1 Tanacetum coccineum | reverse complement strand
GCTTATAAAGATATAAGTGGGTTGACCCGGGCCTACTAGGTGGGTATGAGTGAGCCCACTTTTGGCAATTTATGTTTTTGGGTTCGGTTTGATGCTCTTTCCAATGCCACTTCCTGGGGTTGACTTTGACTTTGACTTGGTCTTTTTGACTTCTCATTGTCTTTCCGTTCTCTTGCTTGGTTTTGTCATTTTGGCTTTGATTTTTGTCCTTTTCTTGGATATCCGTTTCTTGCACAATATAAATGCAAAACATACAAATACAATGTATTTTTTGTACGTTTTTAGTCATTTAAGTCCGTTTTTAGTGGTCAAAGGTATGTGTAATTAAACACATACCAGTCCATTGAGTTTAGAATCTTCACTCCTTCTAAAATAAAAGCACCAAGGTTACAAAAAAAGAGTATTTGAGAGGAGATGATTTAAAACACTATGAAGCTGAGATTGAAGCAATGAACTTGATTCTAATCTATATTACAAATGAGATATACAACTCTGTGGATGCTTGCACTACTGCAAAATCCATGTGGCAACGTGTTGAACGCTTAATGAGAGGAACTGTGCAAAACCAGGTTGATAGGGAAACACGTTTCAATAATGAGTTCGATTAATTTGTTGCTGAACCAAGAGAAGCACTCGTCTCAGTATACAATCGTTTTGCTCAATTAATGAATGATTTGGAACGAAATCAAATCATATTTCTAAAAGTCACCATTAACACAAAGTTCCTAAACTGTCTATAACCTGAATGACTGAAGTATGTTACGCAAGTTCGTCTTGCAAAAAGATTGACTGAGGATTCCTATGATGATTTGTTTGATTACCTTCAACAATTTACGAAATTGGTAAATGCATCAAGAGCAAAGAAGTTGGAGAAATCTCATGATCTTCTTGCATTGGTAGCACACACAGGTTCCTCATCTAGAACTTCTTCACCATACTATATCACACATCCCTCTTTCATAGTTGATTATGATGATGATTATCAAGGGGATACAGTTCAAAAAAACTCTGATGATCCAATCACTTCTGCGATGATTCTACTTGCTCGTGCCATTACTCAAAACTTCTTTAATCTAACAAATAACCGTCTTCGTACCTCCTCCAACACTAGAAATCAAGCCATTGTTCAAGGTAACAAGGTGAATATTCAAAGCAAGCATTCTGGTAATGATGGCAGAAATACAAGACGTTCATATGTGCAAGAGGAAGTTATTAAGAGTAACAATGTTAAGAATGATACTGGAAACATTTAGAGAACTCTTCGAACTGCGTCTTTAGGAACTGTTGCAAATGTTTAATGATACAACTGCAGTAAGAAAGGCCACTATGCTTGTAATTGTCCAAAGCCAAAAATCAGGGATTCAAATTACTTCATGGAACATATGCTACTAGCAAAACAAGATGAAGCAAGAGTCATTCTTACTGATTAACAAAATGATTTTCTCTTTGCTGATGCTTCACAGATGGAAGAAATTAAGGAATTAAGTGCAAACATTTGCTTGATGGCTAGAATTCAACCAGCAGACATTGATTTTGATGCTAGGCCAAGCTATGATTCTGCATTTCTCAGTGAGGTACAAACTCCATCTACAAGTTATGTGAATCTGCTATTTGCTAAAGATTATCAAGAGCAAAAGTATCCGATGCAACCTAAAATTATTAACAAATCAATTGGTGATGATCAAATTGATAGCAATATTATATTTGATGAACCAAATGAAGATGTTAATAGTGCAAGTGTTGAAAACGATAATAATGTTCAAGACTCATATGAATTAGAGAAATTAGCAAGAAATGCGCATAAGGAAGCTGAGAAACAACAAATAATTGCTAAAACAGTTCAACAACAAAACATAATGTTGACCAAACAGCTTGAGTTGTATAAGGAAAAGGTTCGGGTTTTTGAAATAACCAAAGAAAAGACCAATAACTACTTTAACAAATATATATTGAGGCTGATCGAAAAGCAAAACCGTTTGAACAAGAAGTCACACTCGTAATATTATTCGTGAACGAGAACATCATTCGATATTAGAACAACTACGTATAAATTAGACTTGAATGTTGTTATGATAAAAAAGGCAAATTGTGAACTTCAAATATTCATCAATATTTGCAACGCAAAAATGAGTGAAAAGAAGATTCATACCATCACATAGTTTAAATCTCGAAGCGAAGGATAAAAAGAATGTGGACACGGTGTTAAAATTGGGAATTCTTTACAAGGAATGTTTATGCTTGGACCAAAACCTATGTCATTTTATGAATCTAAACTGAAACATGGGTTGGGGTATGCGAATCCTTATACTCTCAAGAAAGCAATTTCTTAAAATCTAAAATTGTATGATGCTTCTTGCATGGATGATTCAAAAATTCATATTTAATCTTCCGAGATACTGAGGACAATCTTGAGGATGCAGACCAGAGTCAAACAAAAATAAAAGACAAGATGAAAGATCCAATTGCTATTCAAAAAAAACAAAATGTGTGTACAGTTGATTACAACAAGTTAAATGCTCTTTATAAAGACTTTGTTCCACAAAAAGAACTTTCTGCTAAACAAAAATATTTTCCACCATCGTTTATTTCTCCTGAAGATCTTACAAATGAAAGTTCAACGTATTCTTCTTCTGAGACACAACCCACTAAGAAACAAATGTTGAGTGCAAACCCAATACTAGTAGATTTGAATCAAATGGAAAATGATTTTCAAACATTGTTTGAATTATTACAAACAAAGTCTAAACGGGAAAGTATTTTTTATACATCTCCAGAAGAAATACGGTTGAATGACTTTTGTCAATGAGAACTTAAACAAATTCTTCAAGATTTGCATTTTAAGTTGGAAATATTTCAAACACGATTTTAAGAGATATAAAAGAAATGAAAGATGTTTTTGAGGCAATAGAAAGTGATATTTGTGAGACATGGAAACAAAATGCACTTTTGAAAGATCAACTCTTGGAAGCAAATCTCAAGCATGAAATCGAATGTTGTGTGCTGTTGAGTCATGAATGTGTAGAAAACAATATGAAAGATGAGATTGAGAAAGTTCAAATGGATTCCATTGAAATCCAAGAGGGCATGCAAAAACGAATAAACATTCTTGAAAACGATGTTCAAAGATGTCAAAAAGTCTTGATTTTGAATTCAGGTTGCAACATGAAAAAGAAAAACGAAAATGTGAATCTTCTTTGAAAAACGTTTGTGAAACCTCTTGGATATCAAAAATGGAAAAGCTTGAGAGTGAGAACATGCCTTTGGAATTTCAAGTTTAATCTTTAATAAAAGAACGAGAAAATGTTAAAACAGAATATCAAAAACTTTTCGATTCCATAAAAAAGACACGTGCTCAAACTCAAGGGGAAATCAATGAATTGTTTGAGAATGTTAAACAAAAGACATATGCTTATGCGGATGTTCATGCTCGAAATCAAGATCTTTTGTTGACAATCTCTGAGTTGAAAGCTAAATTGAAAACTGTTGAAAACGGTAAGTCTGTAAACACTAAGTTTGACAAAGCAAATGTTTCTAACAAACTTCTTTGTGTCACACCATCAAACAAACAAGCTTTTCAAAATAAAAATGTTGTTCCAAAAACAAAAGAGAAACATGTTTTGTCAAAAACAATCACTTTACAAACTTCACCTAACAAACAACAAGCTGAACAAACAAAAATGTTATGGCACCAGGAATGTACAAAGTTGGAACGAGCCAAGTCACTAATACAAATAAAGTTAAGAGTGTGTTATCTTCTACAGGACTGAGCGCTACTTTTAGTGTTAGAATACCATCGAATAGGGATTCATCATTCAAGAATAGTGTCATTTCAAACACTAAGAATTCATCAAAGACAATAGAAGTTTCTGATAGGACAAATAAAAAACCAGATGTTGCATCTAAGAATGTTGGGTTAGATACATTTGTAACTAATGATGAAATAAAAAATGCTCTTATAGCGAAGAATGTATTATGTGTTTCTTGTGCTAAGAATGTGCTTATTTCATGTCATGATAATTATCTTGCGAAATATAAATTAAATGTGCATTCAAATGTTAGAAGAGCCTTATTAACTACTCCTAGAACAGTTAAATCAACATTTAAAGATGTTACTCCAGTAGTTTCTAAGACTAGGTATTCTGTTAGGACCGTTTAGTCTAAGTCCTTAGATACTACTCCCGTAGTGTCCAAAGCTAAGATAGTTACGGATACTCTCTTAAGTGCCTAAAATAAGGTCTCTAGTTTCTTTTCTGTGCGAGATAGTTCACTTAGAAAATACACGAAGAACAAAATTTGAACGAGTCGAATGTGGCAAAAGTGGTACGAATTACAACCAAATATTTACCTGTTAAATCGACTCCGTGTGTTAATAATAGTAAATCCACTATTAAAACATCGGTTTCTGCAGAAAAATGGGTGGCAAAATTGTCCACTTGTCCATGTATAGTATCTTCATGTGTTGCAGGTTGTTCAGATCATGCTGTGGATTGTTGATAGTGGTTGTTCTAAGCATATGACGGGTGATTGTTTACTGCTGAAAAATTTCGTTGAGAAATTCATGAAAACCGTCCGCTTTGGGAACGATCATTTTGCAGCAATCAAAGATATGGCGATTATGTACAAGGAAACATCACGATTTGTCATGTATATTATGTTGAAGGCTTAGGACACAATCTCTTCAGTGTTGGACAATTTTGCGACGGTGATTTAGAAGTTTCTTTTGGTTCAAAAACATGTTACGTGCGCAATCTGGAAGGAGATGATCTTCTTACAGGAGTCCGTGAATCCAATTTATACACTATCTCCATTCCTGATATGGTTGCTTCTTCACCCGTTTGTCTTATGTCCAAAGCTTCTTCGACAAAGTCATGGTTATGGCACCACAGACTCTCGCATCTTAATTTCGGCACTATAAACGATCTTACCAAACATGACTTGGTTGATGGTCTTTCGAAGTTCAAATACGAAAAAGATCACCTTTGTTCTGCATGTGAAAGGGGAAAAAGCAAGAAAGCTTCTCATACACCTAAATTGGTTCCAAGTTCTCATTCTAAGTTGGAATTGCTTCATATGGATTTATGCGGCCTAATGAGGGTGGCTTCGATCAATGGAAAGAAGTATATTCTTGTGATAGTTGATGATTATTCTCGATTCACATGGTTATATTTTCATCATTCAAAAGATGAAACCCCTGAGATAATAAAGGAGTTTATTGCTCAAGTTCAGTTGAATTACGACGCTAAATTTCACAAGATTCGAACTAACAACGATACTAAATTCAAAAATGCTACTCTTAAGGCTCTTTATGAAAAGTTAGGCATTATGCAACAATTTTCAACTGCTCAAACGCCTTAAAAAATAGTGTTGTTGAACGACACAATCGTACTCTCATCGAGGCTGCATGCACAATGCTTATCTTTTCTCGATTATCGGAATTTCTTTGGGCTGAGACTGTTTCTACTGCTTGCTTTACCCAAAATTGATCAATAATTCATAAAAGGCATAAGAAAACTCCATATGAACTTCTTCGCAGGAGAAAACCAAATGTGGAGTATTTTCATGTGTTTGGTTCCTTATGTTATCCAACAAATGATCGAGATGATCTTGGTAAGATGAAACCAAAAGCAGACATTGGTATCTTTATTGGTTATTCAGAAACATCTAGAGGGTTTCGGATTTATAATCAACGAACCAAAAAGATTATGGAAACCATCCATGTCAAGTTTGACGAGCTCATGACTATGGCTTCTGAACATGACAGTTTAGAACCCGTGTCACAATGATTTATCAATGATGAGTCATCAGCAGAATCAATGAATACTCCATCTAAAGAAGATTTGGATAATTTGTTCGGACTAATGTTTGACGAATATTTTGAGAAGAAGTGTTCCGGCATGCCTATCAATTCCGCTGCACAACAAGTTCATAACTATGAAGACTCACCAGTGACAAATTCAATTGATATTAAAGAACACGAGGCTCCTCCCATTGTCACAACATCCAAAGAACAAACCTTTCTAATATCTTTGACTGAGGCTGATGAATTTTATCAAGAAGATTTAGCAAAATTTGATGGAAATACGTTGTTAACTTCGTATGATGCTCCAGACTTTTCTGAAGCCGAATCATCAACAGCTTTAGATCCATTAAATATGCACGAGTTCCACTAAGTACAACCCTCAACACACATTTGGACAAAAGATCATCCTTTGGAACAAGTAATTGGTGATCCATCCAAACCGGTGATGACTAGATAAAGACTTCAAACTGATTCGGAATTATGTATGTATGCATTAACCGTCAGTACTCTTAAGCCAAAGAACATCAAAGAAGCTATGTCAGATCAAAGTTGGATAGAATCAATGCAAGATAAGCTGCATCAATTTGAAAGACTCGAAGTTTCCTAGACCATAAGGAAAGAATATTATTGTTGTCAAATGGCTCTGGAAGAATTAAAGTGTTGCAAAAAATATTGTTATTAGAAACAAATCTCGTGTTATTGCGAAAGGATACAAGCAGGAAGAAGGCATAGATTTTGAGGAATCCTTTGCTCCGGTTGCTCGTCTTAAAGCCGTTTGAATGTTCATTGCTTTTGTTGCACATTAAAACATCACAATCTTTCAGATGGATGTTAAGATTGCTTTTCTTAATGGTCCATTAAAAGAGGAGGTTTATGTTAGCCAACCTGATAGATTTGTTAATCCAGACTTTCCAGACCATGTCTACGGGTTGAAGAAAGCACTATACGGTCTCAAACAAGCTCCACGAGCATGGTATGACAAACTGTCTTCCTTTCTGATTGAACACCATTTTACTAAAGGTATTGTTGACCCAACTTTGTTTACACGACATCACGGGGGAGACATTTTACTTGTTCAAGTATATGTCGATGACATTATTTTTGGGTCTACAAATCCTAATTTTTCAAAACGATTTGCAATCTTATGAAAAATAATTTTGAAATGACAATTATGGGTTAACTAAAGTTTTTTCTTGGACTTTAAGTTTATCAATCACATGTGGCATATTCATTAGTCAGTCACAATATGCAATAGAGCTTTTAAAGAAACATGATATGGATGAATGTGTCTCCATGAGCACAATATGACTACTGAAAGACTGGATGCTGATTTACAAGGCACTCCAACTGATCAAATGACTTATCGTCAAATGATTAGAGGGCTCATGTATCTAACTACTAGTTGACCAGATATTGCTTTTGCTACCTTTGTTTGTGCTTGCTATCAAGCACGTCCTATGGTCAAGCACCTTAAAGAGGTTAAATGGATCTTTCGGTACCTAAGACAGTCCTATAACATAGGACTATGGTATCCGAAGGATTCTGGATTTGAACTAATTGCATATTCAAATTCAGACCATGCAGGATGTAAAGATGATTGCAAAAGTACTTCTGGTGGCATACAGTTTCTAGGTGACAAGCTCGTGAGTTGGAGTTCGAAAAAGCAAGATTGTACTGCGATGTCTACAGCAGAAGCTAAATATGTCTCATTGTCTGCGTGTTGTGCACAAGTCATTTGGATGCGTACGCAGCTACTGGACTATGGATTCAAGTACAACAGAATACCGATGTATTGCGATTCAAAGAGCGTTATCGCTATTTCATGCAATCCGGTTCATCATTCTCGTACAAAACACATAGACATCCGGTATCATTTTATCAAAGAACACATTGAAAAGGGAACGATGGAATTATACTTTGTCGGAACTGAACACCAACTTGCGGATCTATTTACTAAAGCTCTTCCGAAAGAACGCTTTAAGTACTTAGTTCATCGCATTGGTATGAGATATATGACTCCAACACAGTTGGAAAGTCTGGCAAAGTTATATTCTTAGAAAAGATCATACATCAAAACTTGTGAATAAATTTTTCAGAAACCAAAAATCAAATACAAAAATAAAAATGGAAAAATCAAAAACATAATTTAATAAAAACTCACATGTCTTTACAAATCAGATTCATTATTCACTATTTTTCTCAATGATACATTTCTTTGTATAAATGGATCATGATCTGAGGGGGAGTTATTTTTAACAAATCACGTGGTTTTGTAATTCCCATTCACCTACATCACCTGAATTTTAAATGCACAAATGTTTTAAAAATCCAATAAAACAATGATCTCTCGAATTCTTAAGAGTCTTTATAAAAAACATGTACACTTTCGAGGGAGAGTTTTTCATTTTTGTGATAATATAGACTTTGAAAAAGGAGAAAAATATCATTAAAAGACTAACTGTGCAAAGGATCATATTCCAAGGGGGAGTTTTTGAAATATTTGATAACAAAATTCGATTACAAAAACTACAAGGGTCAAAAATGTCATTTTTCAAACAAAACTCGGAAAGATGAACTCCAAGGACTACAACTGTCAAATTCCAAACTAGCAAATTCAGTTAGTATAAAAGGAATTTATAATTTCATTTCTTAATTTTCTTTATACCGAATTTCAAATCGAGAAAGAGGAAAAATCAATCTTTTTGATTTAGAGTTCATTTACAACGATCATAACGTTCTTCTTTTCTCAAACGTAAGTAATCCAGTGATTAACAGGTTTTGGAAACGATTTTCATGATGATCTTAGTATCGAGAACAAACTCGGTAGAAATTAAGGTTACCGAGTTTAGGGTCTTTTAGCAATTGATGATAGATTTAGGATTGTTCTTGTTTAAAATGATGATTGTGTGTAGTTAATTGTAAAATTAGATGTGTAATCACTAAAAATTGCAAACTTAACACGATTGGTCAAACTCAAAAGTACTCCGAATTTGGTAAAAAGCATTTAAAATGGCTAAACTGAGTTTTAGAGTTTAAAAAGGGACTAAAAAGCTTAAATTTGATGAAGAATCTGACAAAATTAAAAAAAAGAGTTTGATGTGAAATGTCCAAAATCGTAAGTGTCAAACTCGGCAGTTAATGATCAAAGAGTTAAACTCGACAATCAGTGGTCAAAATGTCAAACTCGGAAGACAAACTTTGAAAAGTCAAATGTTATTTTCAAAAATGTTGAATTTGTTGCTACGTGCATAATTTTTTTTGTAAGGGGCTTGTTAGACTAATGGTGTGTTAATGATAATTGTCTGAATGTGTTGTCTAATGTTCAAATGTCTGTATCACGATCAGTTTCTCATGTGAAGTTGAACCTCATTCGTTTGTGAAACAATACTGCAAAAATTAAAATAATTGAACAAGATTTGATGAATTTTATACTATGTGTCAAATAGGTCTATTCTCAATTGTTTAAGTGGTCTAAGTCATGTCCGGTTTCAAACGTTTTCTGCATTAAACAAAATGAGGAGTGAGTGACTTAGTGACCATTCAGTTGTTGAATAGATGTGTTTGTTTACATAGTATAATATTCAAACACACAAGAATTTCAAAATAACTAGAGTCTGATAATTCAATTCTCAATTGTTTAAGTGGTCTAAGTCATGTCTGGTTTTGGCCATTTATGCAATAAACAGAATGAGGAGTGAGTGGCTTAGTGACCATTCAGTTGATGTATTGAGTTTGACTGATTCTAAGTTATTCAAAATGAATGTTTTTTGCTCAAATACGTTATTGAAAAAGAAAAAGTTCTCAAATTTATGTATTGTGTCAAAAATGATACTCTTTTACAAAAAGTTTTAAGAATATTGAATGATGTCTCTTTAGTTTCTCAAATTTGAATCTTATTCAAAATCAAAGAGTATCTTCATCATTCTTGAAAGAGTATCATTTCACAAAGAATTTTTGGTGAGGATATTCTAAACAAAAAGAGAGACAAAAACCATACGCGAAAAAGCAAATCCAAAGTGTGTTCGAAAAAGAAATGCCAAAACACACAAAAAGTGAAATCAAAAGAAAAATGGGAATAAAGCGTATGCCATGTGCTAGAAAAAGCAAAAATAAGCACATAAGAAAGAAACTGATCAAATATATGTTCGAAAAGAATTGCCAAAATATATGAAACATACAGAGTGGAAAGAGACAAAAATGTCAAATGAATTAAATGTTATCTAACATCTTATCTTCATCCATTCAGAAATCATCATGGTACAATCACAAAGCTCAGCTGATGTTCATCAAGATGCACTTTGCCCACCAAACAAAAGATATGCTCTTATGGATGCCAACAAGAAGGTTGATCTTGAAAATCCGTTGTGTCCAGATGAGAGCGAAATCCTGGCAGATATTCTTAAGAACCATCCTCTCAAATTCAACATTGCTGCATCTTCATCAGTGCCATGGATTTATTTAGGGCAGTTCTGGTATACTTTGGACGAAGATGGATCAAAGTATACACTCAAGTTCATGCTAGACAGAAAAGAGCTCACTTTGACTCTTGATGACTTTAAGACAATCTTTCACTTGCCTCAAGCTACTAACAACAATCATGATCACTTTGTACCTGCTCCAATGTTTTTTGAAATGGTTCCATTTTACCTTAATGATCTTGGTTTCACTCTGGAATTAAGATCAACATCTAACTTTAAGACAACTGGTCTTTTACAACCGTGGCAGACACTATGCAAGATGTTCTCACGATGTCTGACAACACGTGTTACTAGTTATGATCAACCAGCAGTACAGATCATGCAGATGCTATACTGCTTTGTCAATCGTATCCATGTTGATTATGCAAAATTGCTTTGGGAAGGAGTTTACTACTCTTTAAAGAATCCAACAACATTAATTCCTTATCCCATATTCACAAAGCTGATAGTAAGTCATTACATGACTACATAACATGAGATCTCAAGAAAAGTTCGTGATATATATCACAACTTGGCAGATGATGTGATGATTAAAAGCATCTTCAATTCAGGGAAGAGTAAAGGTATTGTTGGAATGAAGATTCCAAGTTGGATGATAACTGATGAGATGAAGCTTACAAAGAACTATCGGTTATATGCTGAGGTGTTTGGCATAGATGTTCCTACGACTCAGTCATAACCGATTGTGTCTACCCAGGGAATGCATAGGACAACTAGCGCCCCTAGGTCACCTAACCTTGTTGTTGATGAAGGATAATCAAGTGCTCCACGGAGGTCTACTGTCATTAGACTTTGTATTCCTCCACGACGATTCACACGACTTACTCCACCAACTTAAATTCCAACAACTGATGAGGCGGATGATCTAATCTCACAAGGTACACTACTAGTAAGTCTGGCAGAGCAGAAAAGTCATGAAGAGCTTAAAGCTACACAAAATGTGGAGAAGGTTAAAGAGAATTTGATAGCTGAAGAAATTGAGAAGTTAGTTGAAGGTTCGAAGAATGTTGACGAGACTGTTGAGGATACTAGTTCACCCCTTAGGAATGATGACAATCAATCTGATCTCGACACTAGGTTAGAGCCCAGGAGTGATAAGGAAATTCCAGAGGTGCACAACATTGCTGATATTTCTCAACCTATGAATATTATTGAAGAGGAGGAAGAATCAGCGGAAGATGACTATGAGTTAAGAAGAAGAGAGAAAGGGAAGCATGTAGAGGAGATTAGGAATACACCCTCTCCTACAACAATTAGATCTCATAGGATTCCAACTAATCTCATATCCTTGGACACTGAGAAACTTTAAGAATTGACAAAAACTGATACACTACCTTCATCTTCTACACCATCATCATCTTCACACAAATCCAAGCTCTCTGCTACAAACCGACTTTTATCATTATTCAAAGCCAAGCCTGGACGTTTCAGACGTTACAAGAGTTTCTTTCACGAGTTACAAGGACGTTATGGTTACTTGTTTGAACATCTTTAGGCCAAGTTCATGCCAAGAAGGAAGTTTAATGCACTTGCTAAAAATCTTGAAGACATCATGATGGAATCGTTGCCCAAGCTGGTAGATGAGCGTATTAAGAAAATTCTTCAGACTCAAGTTCCACTACATGTTGCACAAATGAATATATTGGAAAGAGAAAAGAGTCAAGCAGATGTGACCAAAATGATTGCTGAGGCTATTCAACAGGAACGCGAGAATCTTCGTTTAGAAATTTCTTCGCAAGTTAATGATGTTATTGGTAATCATATACCTTCGCAGGTTGATTCATCAGTTAGGAGTTATATGACAGGTCATATTCAGCATGTGCATCCGGCTAAAGACACAATTCCTTCTATACAAGAACAACAATATCAACTTTACCTGACTATGAAAGACGACCCTCAGTTGCAAAAAGATGATGTTTCTCAGGATAATCCTCATGATGATTCTTATCCTAAGGGGAAGAATTAGTGCAAAGAGGCAGAAGACATCTGAGTATGGAATGTTTGAGATTGGAGGATCATCTTCTGGCCAAGATTCTGAAAGTGAACCAGGTCCATCAACATCAGGTAATCAAGAACAATCTAATGATTTTGATTATTGGACAGATTCTTATGTCATAGATGATGATGTGCTTCCCAATGAGAAAGCGTCACAAGAACTTGTGGATGAAATTTCACAAACTGTTGATGAAGTTAAGCTACATAAAGTGGTTGACGAAATGTTAAGACAACAGTGTACTTCAGGAGATGAGCATCAATATCACATTGATCAGATGCAAAATTTCTTGAAAAGTTACATTGTGTATAACAACCCAAGAATTTTCATCAACCTATTTTACTATGATCACAATTGTACGGGGAAATTTTTCGCTTTATTACATTACTTGCATTGTCAATATCTCATTAAGCAAGGTAACTTGCATAACTAAAGTAGACAAGCTCACGCAACCTATCTATGACAATCCTGTCCTCATATATGTCAAGCAAACATCATAACATGTCAAGTCAATATCATAATATCATTATTACAAAGTACATTATTCCTATAATGTACCATTCGCAACGTTATATCAAAACGGGCTTTAAACCGTTATCGTATACCTCTAAACCCTAATTCCATGAAGGGTTAATATCTAAAGTGAATGTACAAGCTACTAAAGCATATGTACAAGTAATATAACATTTCATTTGAAATATAAACTCCCTCCAAGTCAAGTACAAGTTTTCAAAGCACAATGTACAAGTCATTAAGCATGATCTCTAAAATAGCCGTTTTACCTCCGTTTTCATTCTAATTTCTTCACCACCACTTAAGCAAGCTACTACACTCATTTTACAAGGTGTAAACCCTAATTATTCAATTCATAAGCTTTCATACATCTTTTTATACTCAAAACCCTAATTCAAAACCCTAAACCCTAAAACTGAGCTAGTTTCTGAACCATGACCCGTTTCTTATTTTTATCCATTGTAAACCTAAACCAATACTAATTAAGTTGTAATAACTTATTTTACAATCATATCAATCCTATTCAATCATTATTTCATCCCATTAATTCATCATTTTACTTCACTTGTACATAAAACGTATCCTAGAAACCCTAAATGTACCTAATTGGTTCATTTAACCCGTTTACTTATTATTAAACCATTCCTAACCCTAAATAACCAACCAAGGGCCATGGTAAACTCATAAAATAAGTTATAAATCATCCTCTATCATTTAACTTGGCAATAAGCAAGAATCAAAGCTTAGAAAGACCTAACGAAAACAGAAAACCTATTATGCCTAATTGTGATTTTGACCCGATTTCTTAATTTCAACACCCATATGAAACTTAAACCAATGACCAAACTTCAATTAAAAATACCTTTATAAAGCCCTAGGATCCTGTATTCCAACATTCCTAATCAGAAATCATACGAATTATAAACCAAGAAATGTCTAAGAAAACCTAACAAGCCTAGTTGAACCCCCCTCCCCCCCGTAACCTCATTTCTTCATTTTTAATCCGTTTTAACCCAAACCAATTGCTAATCTTTGCTAATTACTTTAATCCCAGACCTTAATAACCTATTTCATCTATCCTTAATCATTATAAACACAATGTACCTTGGAAAGACTCTTGAAAACTATGCCGAGCCCAAAACAGACCCGCACCCCATTTTTGGCTTCTTTAAATCCCATTTACCCAAACCATGGTGCAAGGAACTTTGCAACTCCTTCTAGACACCTTGTAGCAGCTCACCCACCTGCTTGAACCTTCTCTTGGTCTCAAATGAAGCCACATCACCTCCTTGTTGGACATTCTCTAGTCGTGACACCCAAACACCCCTAAAAACCTTCCACCTTGCAATCCTACCACCTCTAGACCTCAAGACTCATCATGTAGCTTCAACACATCACCCCCTAGCTGCTCCACACGTCCAAGAACAGAACCAAAGCTTCCTTAGTCATCTATGCTTCAAATGGGTATAAATAGGACTCTTATGTCTTCATTTTTCTTCATCCCCCACTTCCTCCTCTATAACCCTTCATAGAAGCAATCCTTTGCTCTAATAGATCCTAAGTGATCTTAAGAAGGCTCAAGTACAGAAAGGAAGCAAAAGAAACCAAGAAACGAAGCCCGGGAGTCGTTACTCTAGCCGTACGAAGCCGAAAGTCCCGATTCTGACCCGTTTCCACCATTTTTGCTCCTTGAAGCTCAAACCCAGGTTTTGAATGTTATACTTCTGCTACTACACCCTTATAATGTTCATATGATCCTAAATATACTCTTGTTAAAGTTTCATAACTCAATTCATGCTCATTTTCCATTTTGATCCAAAACCGTACACCCGAAACCCTAATTTCGCGTTTTTCTTAAAACTAAATGTTATAATGGTTAAATATTGTTATAATCTATCCTAGCATGCTTAACTAATGTTAAAATAACTACTTTATTGATTAATGAAGGAATTTGAACTTAAAACCCACGCGTTTACGTTTTGAAACCCTAATATGACCCGTTTTGCTTCCTAGCTTAACGAATCGTTATTTTAAACTTGTGTTGCGTTAAAACATCATATTTTAGTTTATTATAACTTATAAATGTCTATTGAAATGTTAAACTAAGCTTGCATGGCAATTTGGACATGTTTTGTAATTATAATCCATGCAAGGGGTATATATCATAACTTTCGGAAACTTATAACTAAAAGGACTAAAAGTGTCATTTTATCAAAGTTATAACTCCAGGGATCTATTCAGTCACTTTTCAAAGTCCAAAGATTATACTTGGTATAGTTCTTTTAAAGTTTAAGACCAAGTCCGTAAAAATGCAACTCCAAGGACCTATTTGCAATTATTCCAACCCTATGGTCTAAAATGTAACAATATGAAAAGTATAAAATCATTTTAAAACCTTACCAGACATAAATAAATTAACGCTTCTCGTGCTTAACAATTCCAGATATTAATTAAAACACTTAAAACCGATTATATCATATCACAATACTATGGAGCTTCATATTAAGGAGTTTCATCTTGGTATTACGTTCTGACTGAGTTGTTGGATTTACGATTTAAAGTGCCCTAGCTCCTCAAACGTATTACTGAAGACTTCTGAATAAAGATGGCCCGAACGGTGGATACATATAATTCCAAACTCTGCAAACAAACTCAATAACTCTTAAAACTAGAAGTTTTTAGAGTACAATCTTCCTAAGACTCAACAGATTATACTCAGGTTGCTTGACCGTGGGCTGTTTACTATCATTTTACAATATCAACTTCCTGTTTAATATTGAGATAAGTCGTCAGCTTTCATTTCAGATTAATTATTACATCTACCTATCAGGTGAAGTTCATAGCCTCGCTTTTACTTATTTACATGCTTTATAAACCCGCGAGGGGGATACATGCTTGGTTACAAACTCTTTTATATACTCATTCATTTTATAACAATGTGATTACTATTCAAAGACTTAGTGAAGTTCATAAACCTCGCCTTTCACATTTTACATGTTTATAACCCGCGAGGGTGAATACATGCTCGATTACAAACGTCTTTTATCTTATAACAAAGTGATTACTTTTCAATGACTTAGTGCGATTTCATAGCTCACTTTTAATCTCGTAAAATATATAAAAACCCTTGAGGAGTATACATGCTACAAAGTACGGAAACAAGTGTTTAAACCAGTACCAAATGCTAATCTGATTATCATATACAAGTCAATGTCAAATTAAAATCCTATAAGATCGTTAAATTTTGACTTCACAGTCGTTAAATTGACTATGTATAATTAATCTGTTAGTATCATAGATCCTACAAGTCCTTAAATTTGACTTGAGTCGTTATATTAGACTTGGATATTAATCTGTTAGTTTCATAACAATCCTACAAGTCAATAATTTGACTTCGAGTCGTTAAATGACTTGGATATTAATTTCAGAAGTAATAAAATCCTACAAGTCGTTAAATTTGACTTCGAGTCGTTAAATTGACTTTGGATATTAATATGTTGATATTATGAGCTCTTCAAGTCGTTAAATTGACTTTGGATGATAATGTGTTGATGACATGAGAACAAGACCAATCAGACCAAACAAGGCAATAACGGGATAATACATTTGTTTACTATGATGTCATTGCACTAATACAAATAAATGGGTATAATAATAAACATGACCCAAGATCATAACAATATCATTTTCATAATAATTGTGTTTATACAATTATTATACTATTACTTGTATTCAACTACTACATTTCAAACCTATGAATTTCACTCAACCTTTGTGTTGACTTTTTAGCATGTTTATCTCAGGTAATTGAGCAAGTTGCGGTACGGGAGTGGCCTGACTCAAGGTGCTAAACTGATACATCATTCAAACAAATATTATATATTTTGGGACCTGCATTTTGTAAAAACTCTGAATATAATGAATGATAACTAAATTTTTTCCCAACAACGCTCTTTTAAAAGGTTTTCTATGATTATGATTGTTTGTATCCATGAAAGTATTACCCAGATTAGCTTGCCCCGCCTGCATTTTGTAAAAATGGGGGTGTTACAGATTGGTATCAGCGCCATGGTTATAGAGAACAAGGTCAAAACCTTAACTATAACCACATTTCATTTTTTCTAGCCATCAAAGTCCTCCGTGCCACTACATTCCGGAACAAGTAAGTAAGATACATATCAATATACCTATTACATAAAATAAAGTTATGTTATTAACAAACTGGGTTGTTTAGAAAATCAGAACTGGTGTCATCTTCCTAAAAAACCACTCTACTTCCGAATATTGATGATCTAATCCTCTATGAATATTCTCAACTATACTTCGGTTTCATCGGATTATTTCCCAGATTCATCAGGAAGCATTTCTTTTAACTCTTCGAAAAACTCTACAGATAATATGATTCCACCAGTATTCTCATCTTTCTACAATAATCCTTGTTGAAGTGACTTACAAGCATATATGCTAAAATCACCTATTTTATCACCAGATCCTATTGCTTCACCAGCTATTTTGACTCCATCTCCAGTATTACCACCATCACTACTATTTGATCCCCGATATTTCTTTGTTCCTG
Source organism: Tanacetum coccineum (assembly GCA_026074375.1). NCBI lineage: Eukaryota > Viridiplantae > Streptophyta > Magnoliopsida > Asterales > Asteraceae > Tanacetum > Tanacetum coccineum. The sequence goes on along the minus strand of BQNB010039341.1, from coordinate 30,772 downwards.
AAGAACTATTACCACCTAAGAAGCGAATCCATTCTCCATCTTCTTCCTCAACTACGTTATCTAATTCATCTCGGAATCAAACCTGTGATTTGATATCACCATCTTCCTCAGTTTATACACCAACCCCACCACTCAGATATTAGAAATAAGGGAAATGTTCTCAGTTAGATTGCATCTAAAACATCCCGTGAACAAATAAAGATATCTAGAATTAATTAGACGAACTCTCTTATCACCGCATTGAGAAATGGAAGAAAGACGTATAAATGTGTAACGAAATAAAGACAGAACTCAAGAAATCCATACTCAGATTTATCAAACATCAAAAGGAAACGTTTAGGGCTAAAAGGATAAGATTGCCTTTGCTCATTACAGAATTTCCGATCTTGAACAAATCATTGAGAAAACCCAAGCTTATCACCAAACAAATCAGGAAGATCTTTAGGATGTCATCTACCAGCTCAAAATCATCAACTCTTAAACTAGTTATAGCCTATCCTAAGCCACGAGATGTATGGTATAAATAAAAACGCTTGTCCAAAACTGACTATTACAGTAAAAAGGCAATTATTTTATAAAGGAAATCCTTTATCCAAACCTTATTTTTCCGTACTTATCTCTCTCTTCCAGTCATTAACTCCATCATGTTGTATCATTATCTCCGTCTCTTGAATCATACAATAACTTCTAGGAAGTGCATAAAATCCCAAACGTAAGCAGTTCTCTAAGCATTTTAAGCATCACATATTCTTTTAAAAGTAATTACCTTTCTAAACTTGTGATTCCTTCTCACTACATGATCTCCTTAGTTTATAGCATGCCTCCCAAAAGGACGTTAACATCCGAAACACCAGCCATAACTTTGGATGTCATCCGACAACTGACTGCTGATTTTACTGCAGCCCTGGAAGCACAGACTGCTGCCATGGCAAGTGCTAGTAATCTTACTGGAACTCTTGCAGTGAAAACGAGAAACATACTAAGAGTGTTCATCACTTCAACCTTTCTGCTTCAATGGAACAGAAGGAGCATAGGCCATATCGCTGGTTTTGAACGAACCGAAATCAGTATTTCTCGTAGCAGATGTGCTTAGGAAAATAAGTACATTTGCTACTGAACATTAACTGACGATGCCTATCCTGGTGAATGCAAATATACCTCAACCTATGGGAATGAGCAAGCTAACCTAACCACCTGGACTGAGTTAAAAAAGCTATTTTCTGACAAACAATAATGTTCCCCGGACTGAGATCAGAAAAATGGAAGAGGAACTTTACAATCTGAGTGTAAAGGGAAATGATCTTAAACCTTATGTTAGAAGATTCCAAGAATTAACCACCTTGTGTCCAAACATGGTGCCAAACAATGAGAAACTCTTGGAAGCTTTTATCGGAGGTCTACCTCGAAGCATTGAAGGAAACGTTACTGCCTCGAAACCTCAAACTTTGGAGGAAGCCATCAACATATCCCAGAGGTTAATGGATCAGATAATAAAACGCGATTCTATGCAAAAACCATGATTATAAACGAAATTAGAAATAAAGAGAAACACCAACGACAACAACAACAACTACCCCAAATACCACAAACAACAAGAACCACATTCAACAATCGCAAAAAGACAACTACCAAAAAAACCATAAAAATCACATCCGTAACGATATTACCACCACCAGCAAATAGAAGACAAGAAACCTTCAAAACTTATACTGCCACATGTAAATGCTGAAACCATCTCTTGTGTAAGAGATGTAGACAACATCACACTGTCCCTTGCATTGTCAATGTCAGGTATTGCAACAATATAGATCACGCCAGGACCAAGTACTGGCACTAAACAACAAGGCAACAAAAAATCAAACTTAGAGTAAGAGCTTGCTACTCAAGAAACAACTCTCTGAGGATATTCAACTCTCATCATAATCTTCTTCAATCTAAAAACTTCCGATCAACAGCTACAAACATATAGTCCATTTGTTATTTTATTCCTACACAAGATACATAACATAAGTAATCAACTCTTTTAAGAGTTTTCATATGTAAAGTTATCTCATGAATTAATAAAGTGATAATTCCGTTACATCTTGTCATCTGGTGGTATCAAAACTCGTCAATTCTATCATGTTCAACTCTGAATACTCTCCTCATACCTTTGAAACATAAATTATCATCCTTGATTATATGGGCGTCAGTACCATCAACATCTCAATATTATCTAACAATTCATGATCATATCATTTTCTACACTATGCCATATCATGTTTTTATACTTAGGTAATACGATTAATGAATCATCTATTGAAATGGAATTAGGCCACTTCTTCATTTGAATAAGGAAATTATAAATCCCTGAACTATGAATTTATAAATTCTCAGTTACAAGGAGTTGGACGCTTCTTTTTGTAAGTGACAAATTATAAATAAGTAGGCTTAAGTATATAACATACGTACAAACAAGTTTCTTTCAATCCGTTTGTACAAACAATTCCTTAATCATTATCATTATTACCTTCATCATCTGTTCATTTCAAAATCTGTATCTCACGTGATTAGCAACTCTCCTAACAATCGTTCTTGACATCACTTATCCATGAATCTCCCATATTCAAAAATTTTCTGTATTTCTGCAACTAAATAACTAGGGAAACACACAATAATCTTATACAACGTCAAATGAAATTCAATACTCCAATGTATACAATTTTGACAAAGACTTGTGATAAGCATACTTATTTTATGATTAGACTTATTTAAAGTTAACGAATAACAATTCTTTACGATTAGAGTAGCATAGCAGAAGTAGACCAAAACCCACAGGTTCCGTAAATCAAATAAATTCATCACCCAGTTCTATCAGAATCAAAATAATTCAATTGACTGTCATAAAGAGGTGTAGTCTTGGAAAATAATGTAGACGTGTTAAAGGATGTAAATAAAATTAGGTAGTTACAACGAAACAATATAAAAGCAATCACACACGTGGACTTGTACCTTGAATAACCTAACATAAGGACAAAAATCATGCCTATACCTACAACTATATCACTATAAGACATTCAATTAAATGTCAGGAAAGATATTTCTATTAAGGGTGGTAGACTATAACACCCAAGAATTTTTACATCAAGTGCAAAACTTTTATACTATTATCATAATTGTACGGGAATTTTTCGCATAATTACGTTACTTATATATCTCAGTATGTCATAACTAAAGTAGACGAGCTCACGCAACCAATCTATGACCATCCTATCTTCATATATGTCAAGCAATCATCATAATATATCAAGTCAATATCAAAATATCATTTTTACAAAGTACATTATTCCTATAATGTACCATTCGCAACGTTATATCAAAACGGGCTTTAAACCATTATCGTATGCCTCTAAACCCTAATCTCATGGAAAGTTTAACATCTAAAATGAATGTACAAGGTACTAAAGAAAATGTACAAGCAATATAACATCTCATTTGAAATATAAAATCTCTTCAAGTCAAAGTACAAGCCTCTAAAAGCTCAATGTACAAGTCGATACGCATGATCTTCTAAAATAGCCGATTTACCTCCGTTTTCTTCTAATTTCTTCACCACCACCCTAAGCAAGTTACTACACCATTTTACAAATGTGTAAAACCTAAATAACAATTCATAACTTTCATACACATTTTTACACTCATAACCCTAATACAAAAGCCCTAAACCCTAAAAAACCAAGCTAATTTCAAAACCATGAACCTTTTTCTTGTTTTGAATATGATTTTATACTTTTTCAAAATGTTACATTTTAGACCCTAGGGTTTGGAAAATTGCAAGTAGACCCCTAGGGTTTGCATTTTTACGACTTTGGTCCTTCAACTTTTATTGATATACCAAGTAAACCTTGTACTTTAAAAAGTGACATAATAGACCCCTATAGTTATAACTTTGATAAAATGACACTTTTAGTCCTTTTAGTTATAAGTTTCTAAAATTTACAATATATACCCCTTGCATGGATTATAATTACAAAACATGTCCAAATTGCCATGAAAGCTTAATTTAACATTTCAATAGTCATTTATAAGTTATAATAAACTAAAATATGAAGATTTAACATAACATAAGTTTAATTTAACGATTCGTTAAGTTAAAAGGTAAAACGGGTCAAATTAGGGTTTCAAAATTAAAACGCGCGGAGGTCAAATTCCCTTATGACTTATCAAAGCACTTATTTTAACATTATATAAGCTTATTAGGATAGATTATAACAATAGTTTACAAGTTTAGCTCATAGTTTAAGTAAAAACATGAAATTAGGGTTTCGGGTGTACGATTTTGGATCAAAAAGGCATAACACTTAGGTTTTTGAGTTCAAAGCTTTATATTATGATTTTAGCAAGAACATATGAACATTATGACGTTACATGAGCAGAATATAAGCTTATAGAACCTGGTTTGAGCTTATAGCTTGGAAACGGGTCAGAATCAGGACTTTCGGCTTCGTACGGCTAGAGTAACGATTCCCGGGCTTCGTTTCTTGGTTTCTTTTGCTTCCTTTCTATACTTGGGACTTCTTAAGATCTATTAGAATTCATATTGATCAAGGAGTTGCTACTATGAAGGGTTATAGAGGAGGAAGTGGGGGATGAAGAAAAATGAAGACATATGAGTCCTATTTATACTCATTTGAAGGTATAATGAGTAAGCAAGCTTCATGATCTGGTTAGGATACATAGGAGGTCTAGAGGGTGATGAGGAGGGTCTATAGGATGTGTTGGTTAAGCTAGAAACTAGCTTGGATGTGTTGTTTCTCTTGTTGCTTGCCGCGGCTAGAAAAGAAAGAACAAGAAGCATGTGATGAATTTTATACAATATAAATGGAAGATATTTTGAAGAGAGGTACTTGTAAGCAAAGCTGTTTTGAAGTTCTAGAAGATTTCTTGGGTGGTCTCGAGTTCACATGTAGTGGCAATTTAGAGGGGTATAAAAATAGGGGGGGGGGGGTGTCATAGAAGCAAACCTGGCGTCTATTGGGTTCACGGGTTCTCAAAGTTTTTAAACAGGTAAAAATTGTGTTTTAAATGATTATGGAATGATGAAATAGTTTTTAAGGGCTGGTATTAAAGTAATTTATCAAACATTACAATGTCGTTTGTGATTAAAACGGATTAGACTTGAAGAAATGGGAGTACGGTTCAACTATGCTCGTTTAGGTTTCTGACCTTTTCTTGCTAATTTTTGCCATACTTTTGATTAATAATTGTATGGAATACAAATCCCCAGAGCTTATATAAAGTATTATTAATGAATTTTGGTCGTTGGTTTAAGTAAAAAGGTTGAATTGAGAAACAGGTCAAAAATCACAACTAGGGCATAATTAGGGTTTTCCTGGATGTCGTTAAGGTTTTCTAAGCTTTGATTTCTTGCACATTGAGCCAATTAATTGGATAGATATGATTGTAAACTTATTTTAGAGTTTACAATGGCCCTGTGGTGTTTTATTGGGGATTAGAATGGTTTAAGAAAAACAAGTAAAACGGTTAAATTAACCAATTAGTACATTTAGGGTTTTCTAGGATATGTTGTACGTACAAGTGAAGTAAAATGATAAGTAATGATGAAATAATGAATGAATAGGATTGATATGATAGTAAAGTAAGTTATTACAACTTATTTGAGTGTTGTTTTGGGTTTATAATGGATAAAAGCCAAGAAACAGGTCATGGTTTAGAAACTAGCTCGGTTTTAGGGTTTAGGGTTTTGTATTAGGGTTTTGAGTGCATAAAGATTAATGAAAGTTTATGAATAGAATATATAGGTTTACATTGTATATTAGATAGTAATGAGCTCACACGAGTGATTTGTGAAAGAAATTAGAAAGAAAATGGAGGTAAAATGCTATGTTTTAGAGATCATTGCGTTAATGACTTGTACATTGAGCTGTTTAAGATTTGTACTTTGACATTATGACAGGATATTTTATATTCTCAGAATGAATATCATTATTACCGTGTACATATGCTTTAGGTAGCTTGTGCAGTCAACTTTAGGTTTAAACCTTCCTCGAGTATTAGGGTTTAGGGCATCCGATAATGGTTTAAAGCCCATTTTGATATGATGTTGCAAATGGTACCTTTTAGAAGTGATACACCTTATAATAATGATATTCAAAATATTGAAATTGATATATTATGATGTTTGCTTGACATATATGAAGATAGGATTGCCATATGTAGGTTGCCTGAGTCCGTTAACTTTAGTTAGAGCAGGTTAGTATTGCCAGAATTGAGATTTTGCAAAGGTAATGTAATGTATTATAAGCGAAAAATTCCCTGAAAAAGGGGACTGTTCAAATAATAACTAAGAGATTGTACATCATTCCAACTTAATAGATGGATTTTTACAATTTTTGAAAATTGCGGTTGTTATAGGTGGGTTGTGGTTGTGATAGGATTGGTATCTAGCTAAATAAGAAACTTGACATTTCGCTTAGTGTCAGAAATTGGTGTAAGCTAAGTCGTGTACGGTTTTCTCTGCCTAAAAGGAGTTTGTTGACATAGTGAAGATAACTCTCGAGTTTGGTGCTCGGGGAGTAGAGTAGGGCGAAGAGGTGCTTCGTTACCGAACCACTATAAATCCTTGTGTTGTGGTTTGATCCTTCTAACTCTTATCTCTTGTCTTTCATATTTACTTGTCATTTACTTACATACTTGTATTGTTCATATTGTGCACATAATAGATCAAATACATCGAATCTTAATTTTTATAAAAAGCATAACAGTAAGTTTAAAAGCGATAAACAATGTCAATTCCCTCCCCCCGTCTAGTTTCCACACGTTTAACCCTTAAAATGCGTAATTTATGCCCAAAATAGGTATTTCTCATTTGGAGGCATTTGGAAGAATTACATGTGACTTGGACTCATTTAGAGAAGAAACGGACAAGACTACAGATCTACAACCAACTTCTATCAGAGTGTCTCTATCAGGGACTGGAGACGGCGTCACAAATATAACGTGATGTCATCACCATGAAGACCAAGACGGCGTCACTGGATCTCATGACGGCGTCACAACACACGACCCAATCCAATATCTAGAATATTCTATTCATGATGGCGTCACGATTAAAATGTGACGCCGTCACGGCATTTTTCCTATATAAAACAAACCTGAATTTAGGTGTTTTAAGGTGTAACCTTTAGAATAAAAAGAGGTAAAAACCTAGTTCGTGTTAGTCATCTGTGGCGATTTTAGGGCCTAAAACCCTATTGTACTTCTCCAACTCATGTTTTTATCAAGTATGGTTTACTTAATTCATCAATATTCTATGGTTTGTTTGATCTATCTAGCTTTGCTTACCATAACATCGTTGGCTAAACCGTCCTATTGTTTTATTTATGATTGTATGAAAACCTAGAATGTATGATCTTAGTGTGTTGCTTCTTATGGATGTTCACGTTTAGGGACTTAGAAAACTACTTTTGTCTGTACGTTGGTTGATATGTCGAGGGAAACATGTTGTGCAGAAAGGATATCCATCGAGTAACAGTCTTCATACTTACCATGCCCTAATATGGTTGATCCATTTTTAATATATTTCACATACACATAGTGTACTCCTAGTGGCGTGTTATAGTCTTCATACTACCTTAACTGTGTGTGTGCTCAGCGGCAAAAAACACAAATAGCAATACTAGGTAGACGGTGGGTTCTGTAATTCGTTCATACTTAGGAATTAGTTACACGAGATCATCACAAGGTGACAAGGTAACACACTAGAGAATCAAGTCTAGGGTAATACTGATTAAATAAACACATCTTTTATATATTGTTATCACCGAGTACGTAGAATATATTTGTTGAATAAAGCTAAAACCAATACCTCCTCTCAAAAATATGATTTACTTGCTTCCAACAAAATACAAAAACACAAAAATAATCTTCCCTCAACCCTTAGAATTCTGTTAGACTGTGATCAAGCCTTCCCAACCTATTCCTCGAGTGAACGATAACAACCCCCCCGAGTCTTGCCTATATTACTACTAAAATGATTAGGTGCTCTGCCTAGGGAGTTGTAAAACTAATTGTTGAAGTCTAACGACGACCGCATCAAGTTTTTAGCACCGCCGCCTGGGGAATAGTTAGGTTCTTATCATAGTTTAACTTAGTTCTACTCGCTTGAATCCTTTCAAGGAAGATTTTAATTCTGCATATTAGCTTTCTTGTAGTCTATCTTTTCTTTGTGCCCTTTGTTTTGTAAATCACTCTTTCGTTCACCATCATGATGTATGAAAGACCATCAACCACACCCTTTCAAAACCCCCCATGAAACACAACCTTCCCATTCTAAAGATATACCTTAGTGTTCCAACAACATCAAGATGAACCTATCTACGATGCGTGGACTTGTTTCAAAAACTTAATCAAAAGTGTCCCTCATCATGGCCTCGATTTATGGTCCCTTACTCAATTCTTTTATGATCATGTCGACGACTATACCCTAATGGACCTTGACTTTGCTGCAGAAAAAAACTGAACCTGGGAATTAAAAGTGTGAAGAACATGGAAAATGCATTTAAATTTCGCCCAAGGCCAAAAAAATGGGACACACCCATCCAAACATTATTCTGAAACTAGAATAGCAAGATTTGAAGGCTCAGCAAAAAAGATTGTTTGAAAATAAGGATGTTTGGGTTGAGATGCATAGAGGTATAACATGGGATAAGGTGGAAAATTCAGACCCACAAAGTACCCCACAAGTCCTCCCATCATTTGAGGAATACACATTGCCCGTGACTTACCAAAAAGAAGTCTAAGAGAAGTTTAGGACCCCAAAGAAAGATACATTAAAACGAAATAAAACTTGAGGAAGTAGGCTTGATCTTTAATCACAACACTCCTCTTAGTTCTAGGGAAATTCCTATTTTTGATTAACTGGAGCCTCAACCACAACCCTTACCTAATTATCCATCCTTAGATGCAAGTCTAGGAAACGAAAGAGGCCCCAAACCACCCATCAAACCACCTAGTCCGGATAGTTTTAGATGAAGGAAGTAGACCATTTGACCATTAATACATCCACCTATACTCATGTGGGCAGACTTCCACCAGTAAGATATGTATTGCTATTATCACCCATGCATTAGCGACCCCAAGAAACATTATGGATTTAAACCGGGTTTATTAGAAAAAAAGTGTATCCCTAGGTGTTGATATTTCAAATTGGGAGATGATAGAAATATTGGCATTAGTACCCAAAGAAGTTTCTTTTCTTGGAAGGAGACTTAATTTACCTGTTAGGCCAAAAGAGTTAAATGTTAGGATTAAAGAAACACACCGTTCGGAGCATATGATTCAATAACCAATTTTTCAACATGTGACCCCTTCTCACAATAATGGTATGTACCGTTACTATCACCCGCACTTGAACTCAAGTGTAGGGGAACCCTCCCCTTTATCTGTTAAATAAGGATAGAGTCAGGCTCATAACTTGAACAAAAACAAGCGCTTCTTGGGAGGCAACCTAATTTACTTTCCCGTAAGTAGGAGTGTCATATGTGTTTTAATTCTTTACCGTTTGTTTTATTATGTTTGAACTATCTTGTAATCATGCTTTGTTTATCTTTAACCTTGTCTTAATTTCAATCAAAGGTATTTTGCAAACAATAAGTGTAGGGGAATTTATCTGGATTTTGAGCCAAATTCAAACATGTTAAATGAATTGTTTAGATTAATTCCCGTTAGTTTCAAGTCATATGATTGAATTGTTAAATCTCAAGTTTTTTGGACAGCAATTGATGTCGCTATGGCCCATTCATCATGGGCCTGGGTATAAGTACTATTCGTGGGTCGGGTGCATGACCCGAAGTTGGACTATACGCCATCAGTTAATAATCATAGTTCCAGAAGAAGGGATGAATGTTGAAGCCCTACAAACCAAATACCTAATCATTGACTTTGAAGTTTACACTGAACTCAAGAATGTATTAGAAGATCATCAGAGTAGGTAATCATACAAAGGTATATCAGATCTTTGAAGATATGCTAAAGAATTTTGACAGGGATGATCTAGTCAAACTATGGAGTCTAGTTCATAAAAAATTCAACTCAACAGAACCTACTGAAGATAAAGAAACAAAACTTTAGGTAGAGTTGAAGAGACTATTTGAACCTATTAATGATGATGAGTTATGGAAGTCTCAGAGTTATATGCATGATCCATTGACATGGAGGTTATATGATACATGTGGTGTTCATCATGTGTCTACAGAGAAAGGACATGATATTTTCATGCTTGTTGAAAAAGATTATCCATTGACAAGAGGGCTTATGACTTTGATGTTGTGTAACAAGCTGCAAGTGGATCAACATTCAGAGATGGCAGATGAACTTTTAAAGAAAATCTTCATACTAGCAAACCAACCAAGACAATAAAGTGTTTGGAAGTATCCCCTCAACACAAATGGATTAATTCAGAGAAACTTGATGATTTGAAGGCAAATTACAAGTTTAAGGGAGGATTGTTGGGAATTAAGGGCTTCTATAAAGTTTATACTGCTGGTTCAACTTAGTACTGCCAAGAGAAGACTTAGTACTACTACGCTAAGTTAGTACTGCTAGTGTTATAGTTAGTACTGCCAGTAAAAAATGTTAGTACTGTCAGTTTATTAGTACTGTTAGTTACAATAGTTAGTACTGCTAAAGTGATATGCATGAGTTATATTAGGAATAGATATGCATGATCACTTGACGAGTTTTGTAAGCCCATTAGGGTTTTCCTTAGTGTATAAAAGGAACCCTACGGCATTGATTTAGATATCAAGTTTTCATATTAGTTATCATAGAAAATATAGTTAGTTTCAAGGTTATTCTGTAACTTTGATTGTTCAATATATTGAAAGTTTAGCAAAGATCTTGTTTTTACTATTTCATTGTTCTTCTTAGTATTGCAAACAAGATTCCATATAGTTTGTGATATTCTCAATCTTAGTTTCTATTATAGTTTTCTTGGATCTATCCAACACAACTAAGCTTTAACAAGATAAGTAAGATCTGTTCAAAAGGGATCAACAGATACCAAAAACTAAACGATTACAAGAGTATAAGAAATTACACATTGTCTCCTATGGGATTGATTGCATTGCAAGACCTCTTCTGCTCTTTTTCTCCTCTAAAAATAACTTTTATGGTTTAGGTATCGGGAATATGATTTAGCACACTTAAAACTCATTTTTGAGTTTTCTATTTATAAGGTCTGGAAAAAGGTCGATACGGCGTATCCAAAGTCTTGGATACGACGTATTAGGGATTTCTTAGAGTAGGGACCACGTTTGATATCTTCCAGAATATTTTATTTCTATATAGCTTGAATACGGCGTATTGGATCTTGTTTCTTCATGGTCTCTGGTGAGTGCAGGCACAGACATGCCGTATCTTCCTTGATGGATACGACGTATTGGTTGTCAGAACAGTAATCTTCAAATGTCTTCGTTTAAGCTTCAGAATGCATGCCTTTTTGCTAACTTTCACCAAGTACTCCATAATTACTGCAATTATTAAATAGAAACGATTAAGTAATAATTCTTTGCAATAATTATATAAAATAGGTTAATTACATGGGATAATTGATGCTATAAAAGTGACGTTATATGATGTCATCAAATATCCTCCCACTTGAATCCTACTAGTCCTCAAGTAGCCTTTAGATGTTTATGAAAATTTATCCCTAAGGACATTTTCTGTTTAAGCATTTATTTGATCTATTACGAGTACACAACCAAACACCTCACGAAATAGAAAGATGAATACACTCAAATCACTCGACTAATCTATGTGGTAACATGTAACTAATTTGCTCAATTGCTTGGTCGTGACGAGTATTCTATCATAGGCTTGGCAGGGATACACATCTCCACCACTAGAGCTAAGGAGTAAACAAGTTTATAAAGGTAAAATGGGTTTTTATATAATGGCTTAGGGTTGATCATTCTACAATCGTTTACCAAAAGTACCACACTAACAAGGCAGCTGAAGCACACATACATGGCCGTAACGACGAAATAGACATGTGTGTTTGATCACATCCTCATTCGAGTTTAACCAAGGGTATGAAGAATGATATAGGGTAGGGATCTTCTAACTTTCACCAATAGTAATAAACCAACAAGGCAGCTGAGACATGCATACATGGCCGTAACGACGGAATAGACATGCATGCTCGTACACATCCTCATTCGCGTAAAACCCATGGTTAATGATTAGGAAAGGGAAATAAATTGTTGTTAAATAAATATTACGAAACAAATAGACTAGGTCCAAGATATAAGTTGCTACACACTTTCTCCCGACCGTTACCATTAAAAAGACACAACTATTTACATACGTCTTGATCATAGATCAAAAACAACAACCTGAGTTGCCGTTCCTGTAACGGTCAACTTCCCAATCATCCCATACTTTACATACTTTACAAGGCAAGTGGCGATATCTTCCACTTTATACAATACTCTACATCGTTGAACAATCATTCTAAGACATTTCTAAGCTGTTTCCAAGCATTGGCTAACCATGCAAGTGTTGAACAATAAATCAGATTACGTGTTTTCCATTTTTAGAACCAGAGCTTTCATGGTTATAATCTTGGGTTTAAAAGTAGAAACACAGTTTAGAACTTATTTGTCCATCATCATACTTCATCATCATACTCATCTCATATAAGTTATCTAAAATCTCAATATTCATAAACATATTTTATGTGTATATATGATGATATGTAGTGAAATCACCATTTAGGGCTTTTTAATCATGTAAAAGAGTTTCACTTGTAATTATGATTTTGTACACTTTTTCTTTTGTTATATTGTTTTATATATCATAGAATAATGAATCTATAAGTATGGTAACATGCTGATTAAAGTGGAAAATATATAAGTGTAAACTTGGAAGTAGAAGTTTACTTAAGGATGTTATGATTTCATGTGAGGTTATGGAGTTGTCAACTTGGAAAAAAAGGACAAATTTTGGACTTAGGATTATATAAAAATATGATATAGTAATAAGAGAGATGGGGAAAAAAGTTGTGGAAATTACTTAGTTTAAAAATATATAAAACCAGTTAATAAATTAAGTTAAATAAATAGATAATTAAGGGGCTTTTGAATCGATCCAAATTTGGATATTATGTTTTAAAAATAGTGCTACAACTCAATGACTATTCTGAAAAGTAAGAAACTTTCAAACGATAAATAACGAAAAAGTTACGCTAATTACGAGTTATACTTAAATTAAACGATTATAAAATAAATTATTATAAAAATCTTATGAAACAGCAAGTTGGACATTTTTTAAACAAATAAAACACAATTTTTAGATTCTAAAATGATAAGAACATGATTTTTCAATTAATAAATGGAAGAATTTATGAATTTCTGCGAGTATATCGGCAATTACAAGTTATAAAAATAATTTTAAACTATGCACAGTTAAAACACTATTCAAGATAAATCATTTATTTTGTAAACCTTATAATTGAATAGAATTTTCAATAACAAAAACCAACTCAAAGATCGCTAAAAACAGAGCTATGACAAATAAAATAACGAACATTTACGTGTTTTACGATAACTGAAAACTATCAAATGAAATTTATAACTGGTATGAACATAAAATTACTGTTCATCAGAGACAAAAATATGAAAAGTCAAATTAAGATAACCTCGTCCTAATACGAAATCGGTGCAAAGAAACGTCACAATCGGGCTTAAAAAAACCGCAAAGTTATGCAATATTTTACTAAAACGGAAATTATAAATGTTTTACTATATTTAAACACAATTTTAACCAAAACAATTATATAGATGATTGAGCTATATAGAGATAAATGTGGTTATCAAAGTACTATATTACTAGGGAGGTTTTCAAATGAGGCCTCTTCGGGTTGCGTAACGACGTGTTGCTAATTTATGATTTAAAGTGTCCTACTCCTCCCATTACGTTCACGAACATGAACCTCTTAAATTTATGATAGCCAGAATGATAGTAATGATGTAACTAACAAAGACTTGCATAGATTGATAGATAATCAAAGCGATAAGCTGATACGACTTAAATTAAATAGTTTGCATCTGACAATTTATTGCGACGCGATATCTGTGTTATTTGATTATCAAACTCAAGGTAGTTTCATAGCCCCACATTTTTTATCGATTTCAATAATTTATAACTTTGGGGTGGAAACATGCTTTGTTTTATAAATTGGACGCAAGTTGATATTTTATATTTGAATACATGTTTGCCTAGTACGATAACCCATCTGTCCCACATATCATGAACTATTAATTTCTGTTTGGAAGCTGAGTGTTGAAAATAGATCTATTTGGTATTGACCACCCCGTTTTCAGGTGACCTATGCTATCACCTGGAACTAACGTATAGCATGTCGAATTTAGGATGTTTATGGGTTGAACATCTAATCGGGCAGAAATTGCATTAAATATTATTGCGCAAAAATGTTTGAGCTTCATATTTCAAGAGCATAGGTAAAAAGAAATCGGGTTATTTGAGTCTGCATGTGTTGCATTATCACGGGGAAAGTCCTTGCGGTCCCTTAATTATATGATATATCAACCTATAAATTCACAAACCTATTGTTTGACGTATTAAAAGCAATGTTTTTCAGGTGGTCAATAGGCACGAGGTGTTAGGGATACATTGGTGGTTTTGATTGGATTTCATGCATTAAAGATTTTGTCGCATCACATCTTGTATAACTGTTATAGGCTAGAAATCTTTTTATTTTGAACAGTGGACAGTGAACTTCGATCGTATTAACAAATACAGTTGTTAGATTCCAATGTATTAGTTTTAAATGACTTTTTGGTCGTTCTATATACATCTTGTGTTATTGATCTATGAAGTAACACACCTGGGACCCTTATTCCGCTGCGACCCAATTTGGGGGTGTTACAGATTGGTATCAAGAGCCAAGGTTATAAAGAACCAGGTCAAATGTTTTTGCTGGACTATAACCGTTTTCAAACATTGCATTCATAAAAAAGGGTTTTTATGAGACATTAGTGGTTGCATTAGTTAGTCGGACTAGATGCATTCATAACTGATATACATGTTTATAATATATTACGTATATTAGAAAATAAGACCTTATATACAATATACAACATTTAAGTTATTAACTATTTCTGCGCAATTTAATGTAATACACACAAGTCATACGAGCAACTGATTCCGTAGTTACCATATAATTCTGCTTCAAACTTTAAAAAAAGGGCACTATTACTTACACGGAGTAATCCCCATCAGAGAATCCTAACAAAGGCTGCCAGACAGTTATTGGAGCAGGCACTACGTTCTCCAGAGGATGTACCTGATCCTATGAGCTGGTGGATTCATGTAACCAGTGTACAATACCTGTTCCCTGGCCTGACACAAAAAAAGATAAATAAATCTGAGCGTGAGACTTTAGTGCCAATCAAGGCTAGGCAACCTAACACACTCCACTACCCTAACCATCTTATTTATCCCCACATATCTGCTGACCCCCCGGAATTTACTAGAGCAGCCAAGGCTCAGATGAACAACAGCGAGACCATCACCTTAGTCAAATACAACTTCCAACAGTACATACCACCATTGTTACCTTACCACTACCTGCACCATACTACTAGCCGGCAGAGTCTGATCTTCTCGAGGCTGACCACCGCCATTCAGATAGAGACTACTACTAATACTTACTACCCCCAGAACACTATAAGGTGAGAGGTTTGATGAGTTCTGCTACTGTGACAAAAAGAAGCATCTTGCGAGACAGCCAGGACCTACTAAGGCCCATAAGATTCGATAAACACATACTTGTAGACACTATGGAAACCAGGTATCAGATACTATAGAGGAGGATTAGACCGCATGACCTTAGGGATTTGGTCACAACATAAGGCCAGTTTACCAGGTAGATGTTTCGCATAGAGAGAGTTCGTAGTTATACCTCATGACATCACGAATTCCCAGAAGGATTCGTGCAGCTTATAAGACTGAGATTGAGGTATTGAGAGAAGGGAGGAACTAGACTTAAATTTTGAGCACTAATAATGGAGAACCCGTCAGTCCCTTGGCTATGATTCTAGAAGCTTACTGTAGGCATAGAGTGCAAAAGTTACGATTGTTAGAGACTGAGGATACTTCCACCCACTAGTGGCACGTTCAGACTGCCGATGAATGTTTCTGATCAGCATAACATGGTACAACCCCAGGCCCTGGAGGCGGACACGCGTTAGAACACATTGCGAGGGACCCAGGCATCAGTTCCTAGACTTTTTATGATTTAGTAATCTACTAACTAGTCCTGATAAGTTTTTCTTGGTATTTCCATAGAGATGGTATAAGACTTTTAAAATTTGATTATCACCCTTATAGATCTTTTTAATTTCTGATTAGCTATCCTGTATAGCCTACTAATATAAACGGGTAAGCATCCCCCCGGCTAGTAGGGCTCTATGTTAGAATTTCCAAATTTTGTAAACCTAGCGATAGGTTAATCAATGTGTACCAAACGCTCATGTATATTTCTAGTTATATATGGAATGATGTATTTAATGTACAGGTCCGATCTTGAGTTGGTGTAGAATGTACACTGTGTGATGAGAACATAATAAACAATATGAAGCCACCAGATACAAGGACCCCTAACAACAATACAAACAATCACAATGTCAATAAAAAACATATAGAAATCCTAAAATGGCACCCAAAACCAAACCAACCCTACAAGGTTCAACACCAGCCCACCCTTGCCCCCCCATCCACCACCACACAGTACCGAACTTAACTCTGAGGAAACAACTCTAGGCCAAAAATTGAAAGACGGAAGCCCTTACAATGGCAAATAGTAAAGCAAGCAGAGTTAGGAATGGCTTAAGGCCATCAAAGGTTTAGGACCAAGGCCAGCACAAGCTGATCGCGATGCATTCTCTTAACTACATAATTCCTAAAAAATGCAAACCATTGGACTTTATAAAGGCACTGAGGGAGTCGTTATACTCACATCGATGGTTTGAGAAAATAGAGTATAAGTTTAGCCATAAGCAAATGCACAGCATCGTTGCCTGGTGAATGCCCAATTAAAGACAAAACTCCTCCTGAGAGCACTCATGCCATGCATGGGCAACACTGAAGAAAAAGATACTGATAAGTACTGCCTGAATGGTGAGATTAAGAAATGAGACTGAGATGTGGCATCTTAAAGGTTAAAAGGCAAGGCACCGAAGTGGTGGCCTATAGTCGATGATTTCAGCAACAATCTTAGATGTGTTCCAGGATTTTCCCAAAGAGATAGACAAGATTAAAAAAGTATATCGTGGCTTGCCCGATATGATTCATGGCAGTGAAAATCATCAAAGCGAAAACCAAGCAAGAGGCTAATCGAGTTTACAACTGAGTTGATGGATGAGAAGACCCATGCCTATGTTGAACGTCAGGTAGAAAAGAAAAGAAAGTATGATGATCTTTCCAAGAACAATCAAAACCAACAACAACAACATAACAAGAGGTAGAACACAGGCTAGGCCTACACTGCAGGCAATAGTGATAGGAAACCATATGCCGGGTATAAACCTCTATGTTCCAAGTGTAATTACAATCAAGAGGATACCCTTTTTGTTTTTTTCCACCTAGGTGCAATAACTGCAAAAATGATGTGCCAACTGGCCCAAGGATTGTAGAAGCCGACCTGCAAATGCTAACAACAACAACCGCAACAACAACAATAATAATCAGAAGGGAAATGGTTACTATAAGTGCGGAGCTCAAGGACACTTTAGAAGAAACTGCCCAAAACTAAAAAACAATGACCGTGGTAATCACTGCTGGGAATGATAAGGGCTCCACGATAGGTGTAATGTGGTTGGAAATTCGTGGCAAACCCAGACAACGACGTTGCGGTACTTTCCATCTAAACAACCGCTATTCTTATATCTTCTTTTGATATGGGTATCGAACGAAGTTTTGTTTCTACTGCATTGCCACCAATTTACATCAATGGCCATCTACCCTAGATCAATATTAAAGATGTCGAACTAGCTAACAAAGAGAATAATTGGTAAAACACATGAACCGTAAGGGATGCACATTAAAACGTTCCTAAACCACCCGATTCAGACATAGAACTTAATAGCCTAAGAACTTGGTAGTTTTTGATACTAAAATCTGTATGGATTGGTTGCGAAGTACCAAGCGTCATTGTGTGTGCCGAGAAGATTGTGTCGCATCCCCTGGAGAATGAAACCTTAATCATAACACGGTGATGGAAGTAATATATGGAAATGTGACACGATTTAAAACATCATTTCCGTGCACTAAAAATGCAGAAATACATGGAAAAAGATTTCCTATCTTTGGCACATGTCCACTACAGAAGGAGTTTGAAGACAATTCGGGGATGAAAGCGAACTTGAGATGTTCCAATAGTTCAGACTTTCTTGAAGTATTTCCTGAGACATGCCGGGTCTTCCCTCCGACATGACAATGGAGTTTCAATTGAATTGGTACCTTGGCTCTGCAAAAACCTGTAGCACGGCACCTATCGATTGGCGCCTTCCGAATGAAAGAGTTATCGAGCAAACTTAAAAGAGATGTCCGACAAAGGATTTTAAGACCATAGTTCCTCACCCTGGGGACTCCGTCTGTTTGAAAAGAAGAAGGATGGATCATTCCGGATATGCATTGACTATCAGGAATTAAACAAACTGACAAGTGAAGAACCGTTATCCACTCCCAGAATCGATGATGATTTGATTACTTCAGGTCGAGTGGTCTACTCGAAGATCGACACTAAGGTCAGGTTAGCAAACCAACTGAGAGTTCTGAAGAAGACATTCTGAAGACTGCCTTCAGAACTCGTTACGGCCATTACGAATTTCAAGTTATGCCATTTGGTTTGACAAACGCACTTGCCGTATTCATGGACCTTATGAATCAGGTTTGCAAACCATATCTGGATAAATTTGTGATTTTATTGATGATATTCTGATATATTCGAAGAACAAGCAAGAACACGAAGAGCACCTTAAGCTAATCTTAGAGTTGCTTAGAAAGAGAGTTGTAGCCGAAATTTTTCCATTGTGAATTTTGGATTACAAATTACAGTTACCTCGTCACGTGATTGAATAGGGCAGGCATTCATGTGAACCACCCAATAGAATCATTAAAGATTGGACATCTCCTAAGTCACACAATATATAATCATACAAATTTTTTTAGGTCATGCTGTATTAAATCGAAGATTCATTGAAGGGTTTTTCAAAGATCGCCAAACCAATGACTAAGCTTACTCAAAAGAAGGTCAAGTTTGTTTGGGGCGATAAACAAGAAGCAGCTTTTCAACTATTGAAGCAGAAATTGTGTAGTGCACCAATCCTTGCATTACCTGAGGGAAGCGAAGATTTCATCGCATACTGCGACGCTTGAAAAAAGGGTTTAGGCGTTGTGTTGATGCAAAGAGAAAGGGTGATTTCTTAATACCTCACCCAGTTGAAATTCATGATAAGAACTATACACACATTATTTGGAACTTGGCGCAGTAAGTGTTTCACACTCAAGATTTGGAGCACTATCTGTACGGAATATCAGTGTACAGTGTTCACTGATCATAAGACTTACAAACACATTTTAGAACAGTAAATGAATCCCCAACATGAGACAATGCTCCGATGGTTAAGTTGCTTATGATTATTGAATTGCGATATTCGTATATCACCCGGGAAAAGCATATTCGTTGCCTGATGCTTTGAGCAGAAAAGAACGAGAACCAACCGTTAAGAGTATCCGCGCTTATCATGACTATTAGTTGGATCTTCCCAAAACAAATCATGAAATGCTCAGACTGAAGCACGTAAAACCAGAGAAAACATCAAGAATGAAGATGTTGGCTGGAATGTTTGTTGAAAATGCTAAAAATACCAGAGTCGATTAGGACAGAAAAGATGGAATCCCTTATACGTATGGAAACCCTAAGCCCTTATGGCAGTAGTTGGCTACCTTGATATGGCGTATTTGCCAGACTGTGATATGCACGAGTCCCACAGATAAAGTACTCTATACATCCGGGTTCCGACAAAATGTACCAAGATATGAAGAAGCTATATTGGTGGCCCAATATGAAAGCCGACATCGCCACCTATGTTAGTAAGTGTTTGACCTGTGCTAAGGTCAAGGCTGAACATCAAAGACCATCAGGATTGTTGGTACAACCCAAGATACCTGAATGGAAGTGGGACAACATCACTATGGATTTTTTTACGAAGCTTCCTAAGACGTCGCAAGGCTACGATACCATTTGGGTGATTGTTGACCGACTCACTAAGTCTGCGATCTTTACACCGATGAAAGAGACTGATCCTATGGATAAACTTGCAAGAATATACCTAAAGGAGGTTGTCACGAGGCATGGAATACCTGTTTCAATCATTTGTGATTTTGCATCAAATTTCTGGAGGTCACTTCAGAACGCTTTGGGTACTAATTTGGATATGAGTACTGCGTACCATCCATAAACAGACGAACAAAGCGAGAGGACCATTCAAACACTGTGAGGATATCTGCGTGCATGTGCGAATCGATTTGGAAAGGGGTGGGTAACATATGCCATAAGTCAAGTTTTCATACAACCAATAGCTATCACCTAGCATCAAGGCCGCACCGTTTGAGGCACTTTAAAGGTGAGACAAGTGTCTTTAAACAGTTTTGATGGACCAGAAGTTTGGAAGCTCAAAACCTCGTCTAGAACTAAATACAAGAGACCACAGATAAATCAACCAGATCAAGCGAAAGGATGCAAGCCGCACATGATTGACAAAAGATTAACGCCGATCTAAAGCATAAGCCATGGAATTCCAAGTCAGGATAAAAGTTTATGCTTAAAGTTTCGCTTGGAAAGGGGTCGTACTTTTTTGGGCAAACGGGGGAAGTTAAAACCCTAGTACGTGGACCTTTCAAGGTGTAGAAAAGGTCGGAGAGGTTTGCTTACAAGCTCGAGCTTCACTGAAGAACTGAACAATTATAAAATAATTTCCATGTGGTCCAACCTGAAAAAGTGACCATGCCGACGAACCATTACTTTCCTGGATGGACTTCATCTTGATGACAATCCCTTTATATGAAAGGTAACCATAATAAATAGTGGCCGTGAAGTTAAACGTTGAAGCGAATACCGACCCATTAGTCAAGATCGATTGAACCTCCACGATAGGACCTGAGTTCAGTGGAACGTAAAGACCATACAGTAAGAAATACCCACAAAATACCTCTTCACCAAACCGCACCTCTTCAAGTGCTGCATCGTAAGCCTTGAGGACAAGGCTCGTTTAACAGGGGGAGTCTATAACACCCTATGTTTTCAAGTCATTGACGACGTCAATAAATTCACAATGTACCTTTTGTATTGTACGCGTTTGCTTTAAATCGTAAATGTTAAGCTAAATCGTGTAAGCTAAAAATTAGCGTTCAATGTAAACGGGCATCAAAAAATTAATCGTTTACATCAAGCAAGTATTAAATAATTATTTTGAGAATAATTATGATCTTTGTTCATTTTATTTTTTTCGGATACATAAAGTGTATACGTTTCGCGATAAATTAAGTTTAGGCATACCCGGAACCACAAAAATAATTCTACGCTTCAACAAATACCCACGATTGTATCCAACGCTCAAAGTTTTATTAAATTCACTCAAGTTAACATTATGTTTCACTTTGTACATTATAAAATAAAACAATACACAAATGCATACAAGTAAACACCTTTTATATAAAAGCTACAAGTTGTAACTTTCATATATTTAACAAGATATCATGTTACTATCAAAAAGTTTCTAAAAATCCTCCCCCCCCCTTGTATCCCATGGCTAAATACCACCAAGGAGACAAAGAGCACGCAATTCTCACCACTTGATCTTGTACAACCTATCTTAATTAAACACTAGCCTTAACTTTCTAGTCTTGACCATATTAACTTTCCTTAAGACAAGAAGATATTTTTTTGACTAACTATTGCATTCTTTTTTGACCATACTTACCATATATACTGTCACACTAGAGAAAGGAATTCAATCATGCAACACACTTAGCGAAAAAGATCAAAAGCCCTCTCATTTCTCTCCTTAGCACCCCATGGCTCAAAACACTACTCTTTACCAAATCCAAATCAATTTTTTTCTACCACCTATACACATCTACGTACCTCATCTAAATACATCTAAGATGTTTCTAAGCATTGGCTAACCATTTGCAAGTGTTGAAGCAAGAAATCAAGATTAGGGTTTTCATTTGGAAACTAGGGCTTTCTTGGTTATAATCTTGGGTAAAAGTCTAAACAAGGGTTAAGCACTTTTATTTTCATCAACAAAATACTTCATCTCAATAAGGTAATCTAATACTCCCCTTTTCAAAACTGATTTTTATGTGTATAGTATGATGAATTTGTTAAATCACCATTTTTGGGCTTTTTTAATCAGTGTAAAAGAGTTTTTCACTTGTAATTAAAATTTGAACACTTTTTCATATGATATGTTTGTTTTTATATCAGGAAATAATGAATCTATAAGCAATGGTAACATGTTGATTAAATGGAAAATATTATAAGTGTAAACTTGTGAAGTAAAGTATACTTAAGGAAGTTATGATTTCATGTGAGGTTATGGAGTTGTCAACTTGGACAAATGGACAAATTTTGGACTTATGGATTATATAATATATATGATATAGTATATTAAGAGTGTGGGGAAAAACTTGTGGAAATTACTTAGTTAAAAAGTATTACAACAGTTTAATAATAAGTAAATATATAATAATAAGGGGCTGTTTGAATCGAATTTCCAAATAGTGGATAAATTATTGTTTTTATTATAAATATTCTACATCTCGTGACGTACGAAAGGTAAGAAACTTGTCAAACGGAAAAATAACGAAAAACTTTATTACTCTAATACGAGTTAATAAACGAAAATTAAACTAATTATAAATAACTTTTAAAAAAAATCTTAATGAAACAGCAAGGTAACTGTTTCCAGAGATCAATAATATAAAATGTCAAATTATGATAACTCTCCTAAAACGAAAGCGTGGCATAAGAAACGACAAAATCGGGCTTAAAAGCAAGAGATATGAAATTAATTACTAAAACGGGTAATAAAAACTTTTTACTTATTAAACCGCTAATTTTACAAAACAATTAGAGGTGAATTGAACCCATAAATAAATGTGGATAATCAAAGTACTAAAATACTAAAGGAGTATTCAAAAATGAGGCCTCTTCGGGTGCGTATCGATAGAGTTGCTAGGATTTAACGATTTAAAGTGTCTAGCTCCTCATACATTCACTACATGACCTCTTAAATTATGATTGCCCTGAAAAAAAAGTTAAGAAAAAGAACGATATATGGATGTAACTAACATAGACTTGCCATATGATTTAGTTAATCAAAAGAGATAAGTGCTTATACGACCTAAATTAAATAGGTTTGCAATCTGACGCAATTGCGTGACACGATATCTGTGATATTTGATTCATCAGAACACAAGGTGATGTTCATAGCCCTACATTTTATACGGAGTTTCATGATTTAAAACTTGTAGGGTTGGAAACATGCTTTGTTTTTAAATTGGACGCAAGTGATATTTTATATTGGATTACAAGTTTGCCTAAGTATCGATAACCCAATATCCTGTGCCCCACATTCACGACTGTTAATTTCTGGTTTGGAAGCGCGAGAGTTGTAAATAAACGATATTAGGATTGACCTCCACTCCCCGTTTGGGTGACTAGCTATCACCGAGAATGAACGTATTGCATGTCAGATTTGGGGATGTTTAGGGTTGAACATCTAATCGGGCATAAAATAACAATATTTTATTATTGGGCGAGAAAATGATTGTCCGAGCTTCTTGTCATGAGCATTAGGTAAAATGTAATCGAGTTTGTATGTCTGCATGAGTTGCTATCACGGAAAGTCTTATGCCGGTCCTGCATATTAAGATTTAATCAAACCTATGAATTCACCAACATTTATGTTGACTTTTAAAGCAAAAAGATTTGTTTTCAGGAGGTCAATTAGGCACTAGGTGTCCCATGGATACTTTGGTGGTTTTGATTGGAAAACATGCATTAAAGATTTGTCGCATCACATCCTGTAAAGCTGTTATGGGCTAGACTCATGTATTTGAACAAGTGACAAGTGAACGATTCGACTTATTAAACAAATACTTGTTAAATTCCAATGAATCAGTTTTAAAAAAACGACTTTGGTCCGTTCTATATACATCTTGTGTAATTGATCCTAATGAAGTAACACGCCCGGACCCTTATTCGCTGCGACCCCAATTTGAGGGTGTTACAATAAAAGTAACATTATTTGATGTCATCAAATATCCCCCCACTTGAATCCTATTTTTCCTTAAGTAGCCTTTAGAAGTTTATAAAAATGTATCCCTAAGGATTTTTCTGTTTAAGCATTTATTTGATCTATTACAAGTACACAACCAAACACATCACGAAATAGGTAGATGAAAACACTCAAATCACTCAACTAATCTATCTGGTAACATGTACAGAATTTGCTCAATTGCTCGGACCTTGACGAGTAATTATATCATAAAGCTTGCAAAGATACACATCACCAACACATAGCCTAAGGAGTAACAAGTGTTATAAAGGTAAAATTGGTTTTTTATACATATATGCTAGGGTTGATCAATCTACAATCTTCACCAAAAGTAACCATCACCAACCAAGGCAGCTAAGCAACATACAGGGTTGTAATGTCAACTTCCCAATCATCCAATACTTTACATACTTTTAAAGACAGTTGGATATCAACCCACTTTCAACAAAACTTTAGATCGTTGACTTATAAGATGTATTAAAGAAAAATCGATCCATTCGATAAATCCTTCGTCTAAGCATTATGCGAAATATTATCTTCAAACTTCCTCCTCATTTTTGTTGCGATTTCTAATTTTTTGTTTTTTTTAAACACTATCCTTATACTAAGAGGGAAAATAAAGAACTGACGAAACTCGGATGGTAGATTTCACCCTCTTCACGATCAAAATAACTCCGAATAATACCTCCGTATAAATCTTCATTCTTCGGTAACGTACTAACAAAATGATGAAGAAAAAAAACATGAGTTTTGACTACTTTAAACATCCCTTTGCCAATGTGCAAATTTCTCCCAACCAAAATCCAAAGAAGAAAATTTGACCACAAAAAATTAGAAACACTACATTACACTTTAAGCAAACTAGTACTGATAAATGGACTTAATCTAACAGGGTAGTCTATGTATAAAGTTTAAACGAAACAAAAAGTTGGGACATTCCTAAAGGATAGGCTCTACAGGTTTTCTAGGGGTAACTTAATCTTAAGAAGAGCGTAAACAAAGTTTGTAATATGGGGATAAACTAACAATGAATGATAAATAATAAACAACATGTAAAAGCATTTGGGTTATCCCTACACATTTACCAAAATAAACAAGTTACTCCACTAAATCCATAGTAACTCATTATTGTGGCCGAACAGCTATACCAAGCCAAGTTTCTAGAAGTCTACAACATCACTGGCACACTTATAATTTTTGTGGAATTTGGTAAACATTTAGAACAGATAAGGTTAAATTATCTACAAAATCTAATAAGAAGTTAATTGTATGCTGTTATGTAACAAGTAATTTCATAAAATATGCTTGAAATTTTTTTAAATTTAAGCATAGTTTAAGCATTTTAGTATGAAAAATAAGACAAGTATGCATTCTAATTCCTATCCCCCCCCCACTTGAATTATACAATGTCCTTGTTGTATAGATAAAACCTTAAAAACGAAAATTAAAAGAATTAGAATGAGAAACTCCTGTGATATTTTGCTCGGTAGATTCTCCATGTTGAGTTTATGAGCAAGATTGTGTGTTGAACATGCGTCTAAATGGTAGCATGAATACAATCACACATAAGATTCCAGATGATTGATACTTCACCAACTTCGTCGATTTCTTTTCAGCGAGGTCCTATGCAAAATATAGGAAAAACATGCAAAATCCTATATCGGGTATCTAAGGTTAATTTAAATAAGCTAAATAAAGTGTACAGGAGACCAATACGCCGTATCAATAAACTAGAATACGCCGTATAGAAACCTATAAAAAGTATCTAAATACGGGTCAGTCTGTTGAATACGCCGTTTCATATACATGAATACGCCGTATTGATAGAACTGACAATAATGTTTAAAGTGCATAAAAATAAAGGACTAATAACGTCCAAACATTCAATACACCATATAGTATGGAGCTGATACGTTGTATTGATGTCTGGAAAGACAGACTCGATAAAAATAAATAACAATCTGGGTTGTCTCCCGGGAAGCACTTTTCTTTACAACTAAGTCTTTAAGTTAGATTTTTTCCTTCCAGCTTTTCTCACTCGGTGCGTGTCACCATCCATACTTTGTCCATTATGCGAAATATTTCTTGATATGCTCGGCATGCATCTTTGCTTGTACTCGTCAAATCATCGTATTTATCTTCTTTAACAGCAACATACTCTTCATCATCTCTGAATGAATACTTGATCATCTCGAATCTTCTTATATTGCAAACTAGGCCCTCATGATCATTAAACACTTCACATCTTTTTTTCATGTTCCATCTCATTCTTACTTTTATTATCACGGTTGGTATTGTTCAAGTCATCCCATCCTCTTCAACCTTCATTACTTGATTTTGCATCTTCGTCAATCATTCCTTCCATGATAGCTTTATTTTTTAAAGCTTCCTCTTTGACTTTGATATCCTTCAAAGCATCGTACCATTCTAAATCTTGGTAACGGAGTGTGTTTCCAACTATGTAAGCTTCAGGCAAGTTTCCTCCATTACAATATCCATCATCTCTCTAGCTACAAGTTGGCCACTCTGAACATCCTGCACCTCCTCCTCAAGTCTCCCCAATCTCTAGGGCATAGTCCTACCCATAGCTGGAGGTGGTGGTGGCGGTTGAGGTGCCTGCACGGGTATTGGATCAACCAGAGAACCTACACACACGACACATTAGCAACCTATAAACGCTCACGGGGTCACCATCCGCATCATGAAGGCTGCCCTCTCCGATCCTAGGGCTACCCAAGCCCAGTCACCTTCTATCCCTATACAGATGTTGAGCTTAACAAGCTCACCTATGTCAATCAACAATAACTCATGGGCCACAACTGATAATCCTCTCAACCCATCATCACTTTGCCTAGCTTTATGTGTTTGATTTATGTGTGTAAGTTGAGTTGATGATTTATGTGATATGGTATATGTGTTAATATATGTGTTTATGATAGTAGAAATGAATGATTTAGTCATTTTATTTCGTGTGCGATGGTGATTTTGGAAGTATAGTGATTTTCATTATTTTATCGTCGATCTAATTAATGAAGAATGAATCGTTAATTTCAGGATTGAGATTAGTTAGTAAATTAAGGTTTCATAATTTATTTATGAAGTAATAAATAAAATTTAGTTGGGAAAAATATTAATAGTTAGTATAAGTGTTTTTGTTTTAAGTTGTGTATTTATTTAAGGTTTAAAGTAAATAAGTAAATAAATAGTTTTTTTTTAAATAATATAAAAATAATATATATATATATATATAAGGGGGGGAACGAAATTATAAAAAAATATATATAAAAAAATAATTAAGGGCTTGTTTGGATCGGCTTAAAAGAAAAGGGAAAAATGTAAAGTCCAAGTTTGATAAGGAAACCAATTGTGTCTTTTTATAAAACAAAATCCGTATTATATTTATCCTCCTAATTATCCTGTGTCGACACCTTACTCCCAAACCTTGCCACCATTGTCATTTTTAAATCTTAAAGAATCAAGGTTAGATCTTTTTTTAAATCCTAAATTTGTTTAATTTGTATACTCCTAATCACACAATTGTTTTAATCTTTGTTTTAATTATGTAACAATTGAATTGATGGATCATTAGGGTTTAAAACTTCTGTAATTAATGATGTTATGATCATGATAGTGCGTTTAGGGATGTTTAATGATTTAGGGTTTGGCTGATTTTTGGGTCGTTTTTAACGATATATGTTGACGATATAAAAAAAGAGTTTTCGGATGGAATTTGTGTCTATTTGAAGTTCAGAGAGTCTAGTTTCCAAAACGGCCAGCCTCGAAAGGTTTTGAGGTCGGGAAGTTAGTAAAATAATTTTCGCAAGAAAAGTTGTCAAAATAGTAAATTCGGGTCAGATTTGGGTCTGATTTCGGGGAGTAAAACCCCTACTTAAAAGTTGAATTGAGGTTAGCCAAAAATCAGAGGTCATATTTTATCAGAGGTCCTACTTTTTGGTGTGCATTCAGATCCAAATTTGAGTACTTTGTGATGTTGAATTTTTATAAAATGGTTAGGTTCAATATTATTTTTTTCTAAAAATCATTGTAGTCCATATCCCTGGGAAGGTAGGAGAATGAAAAGGGAAAGTTAATTTGTGATTTAGTATTTTAATTTGTGGTTTCATTATGTGACTACAAAAATTCTGACGAGAAACTAAAAAACTGAAGAATGAATTAAGGGTATTAGAGTATAAGATATGGAAAGTATGTTTAAAGGGTTTATATCATAATATAAACTGGTAGTCCATTAATGTTGTTAAATGTCTTGGGATTTAGCCTTAATCATGTGTAACATGGTGATTTTTATTTTATGTATAGCTGATTGCCAAGGATATTGAGAATTAGTTATTGCATCAGGTGAGTTCATTAGTCCTCTTTTTAATGTTTTTAAATTAGGATGGAAATGATGCAAATGGTTTTGAAAATGTTTTAATTGCTGTGATTATGTGTTTTAATTGAGTGTGGACATTGTATGACTATTATATGACCTTGTGTTACATGTTGGTTGTGAATTACTTGCATGTACTGTGTTTGGCATGTCAAGGATTGT
Organism: Tanacetum coccineum; assembly: GCA_026074375.1. NCBI lineage: Eukaryota > Viridiplantae > Streptophyta > Magnoliopsida > Asterales > Asteraceae > Tanacetum > Tanacetum coccineum. The sequence continues at coordinate 1,792 of BQNB010039341.1, read as the reverse complement.
GATTTACTTGCATGTACTATGTTTGGCGTAGTCAAGGATTAAGACTATTACTTGCATTGTAATGTGTTTTGGCATGTCAAGATTGTGATTTACTTGCATGTACTATGTTTGGCATGTCAAGGATTGTGATTTACTTGCATGTACTATGTTTGGCATGTCAAGTGTTGTTGATTTGGATCAGATGAGTATGCCTACTCAGTGTTTGATTGGATCGGAGGGGTATGCCTACCCAGTATATGATTTTGTTGATTTGATATGACTGATGGCCATTTGCTGTTAGCATAAGTTCATGATAGTTCATTATTGTCCTGCCTTGCTTATATTATCATAGTAATTGATGATAGTTTGAATTTTATGTCAAACCTATGACTTTCAAAACATATTTGTTGACGTTTTTATGCATCATTTTCAGGTGAGCATAAGTGAGGCTAAGGAGGTTTAATTTGAGTGGCTAGAAAAAGGCTTAGAAGACTATAGGAAGTTGTGAATTACGAAAGCCTTCTTTTCTAGAGAATTCATTTTATGTTTTTCAGCTTTGGTTATTTGAATGATCTATTGTTACATTTGGATTTATTTATATCTATTTATTGTGTGTGCAGGAAATAACCTTCAATACAAGGACTCCCTCTTATGTTAGGTGTCGTCATAACACTTTGGATTATATTAGTTGCATTCTAGTTTTTCTCTAGTGGTTGACATTAATGTGTTTTTTTGTGATGATACCTATCATGTTTTTGCCTCACGAATTATGCCTTGGCGGGATGTGACAGATTGGTATCAGAGCCGTTGGTTATAGAGAAGTAGGTGGTTGACCTAGACTATAACCTAGGAGTCCTTCATATAGATGCATAATAGGATCTATGTGTTAGCTATCTAGGCGTTTTATATACCTACATAATAGGATCTATATGTTTAGCTATTTAGGCATTTTGTTTTCTTGCTTTTCTTAGAGTTTTATTTCGACCTACGGACTTCTTGATATTAGAAGAGGAGCCAATTGAGGAGGAGCCTCTCGAGGAACCAAAGCAGGAAGGGTAATTAGAGGAGTCACAGGAAGAGGCCGACTCAGATCTCTTGTCGGATGCTCATAGCAGGCCTGGACCCGCGGAGTCGGGTGACTCTTGCAAAAGCAAATTCAAACCCAAGCGAGGCCTAGCATAAGTTTATCTCGTCATTTACCTCAACACTGTGCTATTACTGATGATTTCTTTTGGGTATTTCGTATTTTGAGGCACTATAAGGCTTTTGTTTTTGATTTTATCTTTATATAAATAAATATTGTTTTAGTGGATCATCGTGTTTGTATTATATTGGTGTCGTGTAAGATTGCTATGTGATATATGTAGATATTTGTTCATTATCATTGAGATGTGTAGCTTTAGAAGTAAGTACACGTATGAAAGGATGCACTTATAATTATGGGTGGCCAACATAATTATAAAGGCATCACACACGTAGACTTGTGACCATGATTGCATTGATTAGTATTTATTTGTAAGGTGCTAGTGTAAGATGTTGTGATATGTGCGTTTATGATAAGGATAGTTGTATAGTTAGGGGATTCTTCTCTTAACTAATGTGCGATTTTATTGGGCTTAGTTGCGTAGCCAACAAGTTTCCTTTCTGCCTAACGATTACGAATATATTGGATACTTCTTATTACTACCATTATGATTATTGGGTAGTTCGTTTGCTCGATTATTCGTTCTAGAATTCCTTGTTCGTACCATGTCTGTACGGATGTTCCATCGTTCCCATTCACAGTCTTGATATATATTGGTTGTTCGGATCT
>BQNB010039340.1:0-45166 GCA_026074375.1 Tanacetum coccineum | reverse complement strand
CTAAAACAGACCTTAAAACTAGACTAATTAGCAAATCTAAACTTGAAATAAGCAAATCTCATAAGCAGAAACACTAAAAACCAAATAAGCACTTAAGATAAAACAAATAAAGAAAAAGGGCTAAGAAGCAGATTTTAGGCTAGGTTACAAGCTAAAAAGTAAAATGAAAATGACAGCTTACACATTTGTTTTTAGTTTTTTCTGAGTGAACAAACAGTTTTAAGACAAGATTTCTATGATTTAAACTAAGGCAACCAACCAGAAACCTCAAAACAGGTCTAATCTATATCTTAATAAGCTCATAAACATCAAAAACAACAAAAATCATCAGGAACTTGAACCTTAAAAACTGCTAATGAAATCTGTTATTTAAGAACTATACCTAAAACAGTATTGGCTTGAAAACTTTTAAAAGACATTACTAAGGTAGAAAACTCAAATCCTTAAGTACCTAATGCATTTAAATGTAGAACTAAAGCAACTCAAAACATAATTCATGAACTCTAATGCATCACTTAAGAATTCTAAACAAATCAGTACCATAAACCTTTAATGAAACAGTATACCTGAAAATCATGAATCCAATCCTTAAATTCTAATAAACCCCAATCAAACATTGTTAAAACTCTTAATAACTCAGATTTAAGGTTAAACAAGTATGAATCCAAAGCATTTAGTGATCAAACAGTATCAACTATGAATTAACAATACTAATCCAAACACCCCTTTAAAAATTAAAATCTAATTTTAAACTGAGACATGCCTTTTTTAAGCATAAAACTATGAAAACAGATTAAGCACAACTATATTAAAGTACATTTAAGCAATGACTTTAGAAAAATAAGCACAAGCCAATAAGCTAAGCTTATTGAAAGATTTGACTATTTAGATAGTTTTAAGGCTTTATTGATCAAACAACTATAGAACTTGAATGAAGCTGATAATAAAATAAGATCTACATATTAAATGAGATAGAATAAGCACATATAAGCATAGTTAAGCAATGATAAGCAGGCATATAAGCTGAATAAGTAAAGAAGCTTTAAAGAGAAAAATGGTACTCACTTGGTCCTGTGCTCTAAACCAGGACTATAAGAGGCTCAAAAGAGCTTATCTACAAAGCTCCAGCTTGTCATAAACAAGCTGGTATTGTCCATAAGCCCATCCAAATCTGGCTTATCATCCATAAAACAAGCTGAGGTAAATTTGGGGTGGATTTTGAGTGAAACAGTAACACTGAGTTAGTGAGCTTATGAAAATGACTTGTAAACTGAATTAAGCTTAAATTGCATTAAGTGAAAATAGAATTTAAATTGAATTAAACAGTAATTTCATTAATCATAAAAACTGGTTACAATGCTTTTGAAAAGTAAAATACATAAAAAGTAAATAAGCAATAAAAATAAGCTGAAAATAGGACTATGCTACTCCTAAATCTCACACCCTTAATTTGCATACAAAGGCCTCTATTTATAGCTAAAGTTGAAGCTTGAGGAGTGCTATTTGTGCTTGTTCTGTGAGGAGAAAGAGGTGATGCCCTCATCTTAAATCTTGGCCTTCCAATCTCTTCAACCGTCTCTCTTAGATCAATCTGAGCCCTTAAATGAGTGACATGTCCTAATAGCCAATCATTGGCCTTAGGATCGCCAACCTGTCAGTGAGGTGTCAGCCCATGCTTTCTGCGTGTGGTTTAGCTTCTAGAAGGGTGACGTGTGATGGGTAATTGAATTGAATTAGATTTACCCTGCGTGTTTGTTCCTGTGTGTGAAAGTAAAAATAAGAGGGAAGGGGCTACAATAATTTTGACCCGCTTTTGATATGTTTGACTTGGACCTAGGATAGGGATTGGGCTTTTGTGCTTATAAAACAATCTTGGGCCAAATTGGATAAAAGAAATGGATTTTGGGCTTTATCATAACTTTTGGGCTTTTTAGGATTAGGTTTATAGATACAATGTTAATGGGCTGACCTTGGCCTAATAAAATGGGTACGGGTTGGCCCATTAAGGATGTATATGCCTTCGGCTTCGATTTCTTGCACTTTTTCCATTCTAGTGCTTGGTTTTGTCCGTTTTGCTCAATTTTTGTCCATTTATGCTGTATCCGTTACCTGCAAGACACAATTCACAATACAAACGAATACATTGTATTTTTCATGTATTATTTGTCATTATTGGTCTTTTTAGCTCGTTTTATTAGATAAAAGGTATGTGTATTTAAGCATATACCAAAATCCCCCATACTAAGCTATTGCCGTGTCCTTACACAATGTCATAAATACACGCTTAGAAAGTCGAAAATTCCAACCCCCTTAGACTAATTACCTCGAAAAGTAGCTAAGTGTTCATCTAAGGGGAGTAAGAAATCACTAGTTTTGAAAAGCACCCCGTTTTACCCTTTTTATGCATTTATTATTATTATTCATACATATCATAACTTTAAGGAACAAGAGACACTAAAAGGATAAATTCATCGTCCTTGATTTTTCACCTGCCCCAAACTAAGCTTAAAAACGAAATCATTGTTAAACACAAGTTAAGATGCTAACACTACTCACAGATGCTAATTGTGAATGCATAGCTACTTTCCGCTCCCTATTTCCTAAATCCTCTAAAGATTTTATTATTATTATTTATGACAAATAAATTAATGTCTTATTTATATAAAGTAAACCCGGTTTAGACCATAATTAGTTTGAAATCCTTTCCTAAAGAGACGATATGGTAAGAATAAGGTCCACATTAAGGTTCTAATTTGCCATGATTTAGGGGTTATCCTTTTTAGATAACCCCAGAGTCAAAATTTGGCTTTATTATTATTATTATTGCAACATCATTAAACCTTGGTCCTTTAAACAACTGCCACATCGGTATGCGAGTCGACCATGGGGTCCAGGAGGTCCTAATTTTGACCTCCGAGGTGTTCCTCAACCATTAGAATGCCAAGCAACATCGGTTGAGAGGGCACGATGCAGCAAACTTTTATTAGTCTCAGATTATTACTATGTGCCTTATTTAGAAGACTGCAACATCGGTTGTGAGCGATGCAGTAAACTTTTATCAGCCCTCAGTTCTTATTATTATTTATATTACCTCCACCCTTTAAATGACTACCACATCGGTTGTGAGCCGGCAAGAGGTAGTAGTCTTATTTCGGCTTTGGTTTATTACATAACTATTTTATTTTTTTCTTTTAACCAAAATTTCCAAGTCATGTCGGTCTTTTTATACCTAGGGCAACGGTTAGCGAGCGAGCCGTTAGGGAATCGGTAGGCTATTTACCCACAAACATGACAAAACTCGATGTGTACTTAATTTCACCAGAAGGAATCTATTACGAAGTGTTTTAACTAAGACTCGCAGAGACAAAAACCTAAAGTAACTTTATTTATTCAACAATTATATAACGTTTATTAAGCTTATGGGAGCAGAAAGCCACAATTAACCTCTATGAGCCTTAAAGAAATCCAACTACTCTATGTTTAGCATCTAACTTATATAAAACTCTATCATTTCTCGTTCTTCGCAAATTTAAAATCTTTACTAAAAAGATCCGCGAATGCTTAGTCTAATAAAACAAGGTTTGCATATTTAAAGTCTATCATAGAAACTTGCAAACTCTTGGCTCTTTTTAAGCTAGAGTTCGCGTTTTAAAACTTCTTGTATAAAAGACTAGCAAAAGCTTAAATTTATATAAGTTAAGGGGCAAGCTAGAGCGCAACATGCTCGATCAAGTTAAAATTTAATCCTTAAAAAGACAAAACATCGTGTAAAAACACTTATTCTATTTTTGAAATTTTTTAAATTTTGGCATATTTTTGCTATTTTTGTTGGAAAAACGGGGTTACGTGAAGACAAGGCAAATGCAAGTAAGATCAAATAGAAGTTACCCCCTATACTAGAACTACACATTGTCCTGAGACTGTCACCCCCATACTAATTTCAAGGCATAATCCAAATATTAAGGGGTCTCTACGCAAATCTAAAGCCGTTTATTAATTATGCTAATAGATTAACGTTAGTCAATAAGATCTAGGATATCGGATTCCCAATATAAGCATGCTAAGGATCGAAGATCTAGTGAACGATGGACAAAACTACGAGCACGAGAGCCTTCAAAATCCGGGCAATCCTGGACATAAAACACAAAACGCGAAACACGAGAAAGGATGAGGCGAGCCTCCTCACATCACACTTATTAATAAATATTAATATACTAATACTAAGGATAAGCATGGGTTGCCACCCACAAAGCGCTTATTTTTGTTAAGCTCTAGAGAATAGCAACTAAAAACGGAGATGCCGGGGTCAAAGATAGTATCTTCATTCCCGGAGGAGAGAAGAAGAGAAGAATCCATATAATAAGTGAGATAAGGAAGAAAGATTCTGATAACAAATGTGAGGGAAAGATAATGGCGATCCTCAAAGGGTAACCTCACATACGTAGGAGAAATAATTTTCTTATAAATCCTAGGGTTGAAAACTTTGTCTTCAGTCATCAAATCATCAATTGAAGTATCGTACAAAATCTTCTTCCATTCGTTCTCTTTAGATTCCAAATCAAATAAATCATCATTCTCTTCGAGAGGCGGTTCATCGGTGAACCCCTCGAGAATGGAAAAACAATATCAACTTAGGAGTAACGAATCACGGTGAGTAGAAACTCAATCTCATCAACGTCGCCACTTGGGTCGAAACATTCATCCTCATTAAAATTGGAAAGAGGTGTGACAAGCAAAGCCGGCTCATCAAGGTTAGAAACATAAGAGTCCTTACTCTCGATGTTCTCTAACACCTCATCAAAAAGAGGATTTACTCACTTAGAGAGTATTCGCATCAAATTCGCAAAGAGGGTTCGAGTAAATTTTTAACACGATCTTTTTGGAACGTCTCCGGATAGTGACTTGTCATCACTAGCAGGTAAAATCATTATTTGAATCGCAGGAGAGGGTTAAGAAAGTCACATATTATTTCCTCATGACCGTTAATAAGAGAGAAATCATCACACAAAGGTAAATCACAATCACTATCACTCCCGGGTGTATCCTCGGACTCACTTGGGATTGGAACAAGGTCCTCAACACTAGACTTTATTACTTTGTTCGATTCCTTTTTAGGAATAGTGCTAAGTTCCTCATTCCCCATGATGAGAGAGTCCTCGGGCTCCAAAGTTGGTAAAACGGGTGTGATTGCAATAGACGGAGGTATTTGAGAATCAATTTCATTCAAAGGAATAGTACTCTCCTCGTAATCATAATCATCATAGCAAAAAGATTTGAAACGTTATGAAGGTTAAGTACTAAGATTAGCCACCTGCTCTAGATGCTGAAGCTCTTTCATTTTATTAATCTTAATACTCATTCTATTGAATTTACCTTTAAGCTCATCAATCATACTTTCACATTCCCTTCTAAAACGAATATCTATTTTCTCATTACGATAATCTTTAATCTGTAAGTCATTACTTAAACTTAACATTTCATCTAAATAATGCTGCTTTAGATCCTCCATATCTTGGATACTCATTTCTTGAAGAGGTGATTGATCGATGCTAGCCGCCTGCTTTTGTTGAAGTAACTTTTCACCAAATGATTGCATCATTTGAAGAAGTTCATACACCTTTTGTTGATTAAGGTTCTCTTGAATACTCAAAGGCTGATGATTGATGGAATATTGCGGGGGTTGGTCAAAACCATAATAGTTAGGATCAAAATAGATTTGATTCATCGGTTGACATTGAAAACTTTCATGAGGATCCCCATAGTTTTCACAGCAAAGATATTGTTGTGGAAAACTCGATGAATTTTATGGATAATAATTATCGACAAAATTTTGATTGTAGCTCGTTCCTGCTTATAACAACTGAACCGTGGTGGACAATCATAACCATGGTGAGAATCATTTCCACATAACTCGCACGAGTATGTCTCGTACTGGGTTGTGGAGGGTAGTCGGAAAAATTTGGAAGTTCATTGAAAGAATTCGAATTTGGATCATAAGCGAATGAATCTCCATCTCCAAAACAACATAAAGAACAAACTTCATCTATATAATTTCTTCTACATCGCACACAAGTACACCATTGAAAAATATCACAAAACGGGCCTCCACACTTAAAACAACTATGTGGGGTGAATGTCCACATAAGAATTAAACAAAAGAGATAAGGAGATAATTATTTTTTTGAATTTTTTATGTATTTTAAACAAGAAAAATATTTTTGGTAACCGAAAGTCAAAAGTGTACGGTAGCTCTTTAGAAAACGTACAAAGAAGCGAAGGAGCGGGTAAGCGCGAAGCGTTTTAAAAACCTTTTCCTTTCGGGTCTAAGTTCGTAGGATCGACCCTCCTTATACCTCTCTTTTAGTTTGTTAACTAAAGATGAACCGAAACGACAATTAACAAACGGTTATTTTCAATATTAAAATAAAAGAAAAATAAAAATAGAAGTGTAATTTTTTTTGTATGCTTATATAAAATAAAACGAAAAACTATTACGGAAAGGATCTTCAAGGACGAATACAAACAATCCTCAAAAAACGCTACACCGCTCCCCGGCAACGCGCCATTTTGATGAACGTCACACGCGTGTCCGTAATAATATAATTATGATCCCGTAATATGAAAATTACTTTAGGAAAAGTAATAGTCAATCTTCCGAGTGTCGTATCCATGGCGAGAGATGAATTGAAAACCACGTTTATGTTTTTGAAGTAAAAATGCTTGATTATCTTTTAAGAAATTTTGGTTTTAAAACTATTTTTTAATTCTAAGAAAATTATACTAATAATAAAACTAGAATTATACTAATCAATTAAACTACTAGAATTATGCTAAAATTATCTAAAAAGATGTATGAGACGAATATGCTTGACGTGAAAAGTTCATTAAGTGTGAATTAAGGTTTATTTACGAATTAATTTCCTTGGAAAAGATAATTATCTCACAACATTGGTTTATTTTGACAAAAACCTCTTAAAAAGATATTAATTACTAGATGTGTAGTTTGACTATTTTTCTGAATTTTGCCCTTTAAAACATTCAAACTACAAATCTAAATAATCAAAGATTAATAATCAACTAAACCTTTTTCAAATCCACACTTAATTCCCAAATCACAATATCACTTAACAAGCATAAATAAAACTAAAGCATAACGATCAAATAAGCAAAGCTAAACATTTTATAATAAGCTACACTAATGTATTGAAAAAGGATAGAAAATTCAGACTGAATTAGAAGCGTAGCAAATAAACTATAACCACCCAACAAAAAAAAAAAATATGAAAAAAAACAACAAATACAGTAAAAAAAAAAAAAATAAAAAAATAGACAAAAAAAACAAAAAAAAAAATAAAAAAAAAAAGAAGAAACAGGAAAAAATAAAAAAAAAAAAAAAAAAAAAAAAAAAAAAAAAATAAAAAAAATTTTAAAAATAAAAAAAAAAAAAAATTAAAAAGAAGAAAAAAAAAACCGCCCCCACCGCCATCTCCCCCACGGCCCCTTCCCCCCCCCCCCCACCCCCCCCCCAACCACGCACCCGCCCCATACCCCAACACACACACCCGCCACCAGCGATGCCCTCTCCCCCCCCACAGACCCCTCCCCTCCCCAAGTACCGCTCCACACCCGAATACTCCCCCCTAACCCAAAGTGCATCCTTCCCCAGAACCTATCTTACCCACTATGACCCACCGTCCCATTCCCCAACACCCCCCCGCCGCACAACAACACTCCAACTACGGCCCAAATGCCCACCTAACCAAACCCAGTGCTCCTTCCCGAGCACACAATCGGTGGCCCCAATCCAAACACACTACTAATACTACCCACCAATGCCACATTTCTGCCTTACGCACCCAACGCACCCAAAGCAATGAGAGATTATCGAACCAGTAACACACTATATTAAGCACAACCTTCAACAATTAACATGCAGCCAACCTAGAACCTTAAAAGCCCAAGTGATGAAAGCAAACAGAATAATTAGGAAAACTAACGAGTAAATAGCACTTTAATATTCAAATTCAAGCAAGATCCAAAGAAGCAAAACGAGATTTAAAACACAATAAGCAACAAACGAATTACTACGATCTAGTACGCATACCAGATCAAATCAAATACAGCTAATCTACTAAGCTTTAATTCGATTGGGTAATAACCTAAGAGAAAAAAATAAGCTAGAATAAACTAGACAAAATCAGCCCAAAAAAAACTTATTGAGAGCTTATTAGACCGTGGCTTTTTAAAAGGAATAAGAGATCTTATTCGAATAAGTTATGAAAAAGCTTATTCGAGTATCATCTTATCACTTAATAAGCTAGGTAAATAAGTCAAAGAAATAAGCTGAAAAGTGAGCTTAAGTTCAAAATAAGCTAGAACAAGAAGAACAGAAAATAAGCCACGGGTTCAGCTTATTTAATAAGCTATTTAGAATAGAAAAGGAGAAAACATGGTGCGAAATAAGCTAAACAACAATAAGCTTTTGAAATCAAAACAACTTTTATTAATAAGCTAAATCATTCTTACAATAAGCTGCGAAATAAGCTGAAATCTACACTTAATAAGCTAAAACATTTTTAAAAGCTAAACTACACTAATATACTCCTAAAGCTAACCAACCCAAAAGTGTAGCGGGAGCGTCTTATATATAGCCAAGTGAAATGGGTATTTTTATAAAATCTGTCCAATCATTACATGATTATTAGCCGATCATATGCCTGCATGCGTATGACCTCGGATCGCGACTTTAGCAGAAATGATCCAGCCGTCTATTAAACGCCACGTGGCTCTTTTACTGCTTCCATCAAACGCATTTATTTTGAGCCCTTTGATCACTTTAACAGAAGTTGAATTCTTATAAGCAAATAGCCCTGCCACGTGGAACAACATTACTCGCCAATGGATTTGTAGTGCGCAGGCACATGACATGAATTTGATTTATTTCTTTGCACGTGACCACAACCATACTTCCAAATTTTGTTTCAATTGTAGATTTTTTAAATGGGCCAAGAGTTGTAAAGATGGGCCGACTACTTTGTTTTACATTGGGCCGAATATCACATGACTTGGGCTATAAATAACATGGGCTGCCCAGCCCAAATTAATGGGTTACGGCTGGCTTAATAAAATTCCGAAGGCACCGATGGACTCGTTTTCTCTCGCTCTTTCCAAGGCAAGCTCGAGACTTTTTTCATGACTTTGTCTTGATCTTGGATATTAAGCACTCTTGATCGAAACAAACCCGTAAATACCCGTTTTTTCGCACCGTTTTCAATCCGTTTTACTCGCAAGACATAAAAATACCAAACAAGCATAGAATGTCACTAAGATAATCCATAGTTTATAGCTTTTTCGTTTCCCCGTTTAATAATGTTTTACGGGGTACACAAGATGTGTGTTTTAGCACACATCGTATTCTTTCAGCCAAGTGATGATCATCATCAATCTTTGCTTGTATATCATCCCATGTTTCAATCAAGGCAATATTGGCTTCTTCTTCTTTTTCAGCTTTCTCTCTTGCAAGTCTTTCTTCTTCATCAAATTTTAGCTTTGTAATTTAAAGCAAATTTTCTCATCAAGCCTGATTAGATCTTTCTCCTTCATAGGCTTTCACAGGTCAATCAATAAAACCTTACTTTGTCCTGTGGATTGTTGTGAAGATAGTTTCGAAGATATTGTTGAGTAGATCACCCAGCTCTGTATAACAACCCCTTTCTTCTTGGTTTTGTACTTTTCCATTTCTTTAAGTGGGTTTGAGCCAAAGATATCATCACTTTTAATTGTAGCAGTAGTTGTTGTAGCATTAGTAATAGTTGTTGCAGCACTAGCAGCACTAACTATATCACCAGCAGCACTATCTTGAGCAGCATCAATAATTAGTTTAGCAGTGTTAATAACTCCAACTACTTCTTCAGCAACTTCTTGTTCTACAACAAACACCTCCTCACCAGCAGAAACATTCACATCATGAACACTAACCAGGGTAATTTCTTCATCTGCATCAATAGCATCAATCCTCCCCTGTTTGGATGCATCCTCACCCAAACTTTCTTCATTATCAAAGGATTCTACCCTAGCAGTCAAACCAACTTTGTATAATCTCTTCAGCCTATGAGTTCTTGACCTATTCTTCTTTTCAAGCTTCTTGACCCTCGTTGTTTCAACTAGAAATCTCATCTGTTGAGTGGTCTTTGTCTTCTCCAAATCAAGAACCCTTTTTGTAAAGTGGTACATAATGCCATCAATTCATCAAGTTTAATTCTATCCTCATCACTTCAAAGTGTGTTACCTCTTGCGAGCAGTGAATCATTAGAATGTTTAGATACATTCTCAAACCTAGTTTGAGCAATAGTATCCCTCATGGTTTCTTGGCACCTGGGACCACCACCTGAATTAGTTCCTTGGGAACTAGATTCATTAGGTGTTGCCTTGGATTGGGTCTTATTTATGTTACCACTATCCTGCTCTGCTTCTAAGCTAAATAGTAAATGGCAGTACCTCATGAAACTGTCACCCAACTCCTTATGGATAGCCTCATCTGCAACATTTTCAATAGGATCACTAGGCTAAGGTACCTGAGTATCCTTTCTTTTAGGCTTCCTAGGTTGTTGTGTCTTTTGAGTGGTTTAGTAGATGGGTTGAATTAAGGTGGTCATTATGGGGGACAGTTGGAATTACTGAACCTTCACCTAAATTATGATTGGTTTTGTACCACCATTGTTTGAAATAAAGGTGTTACTCTACCAGAAAAACCTTTGCCTATCCTTCTCATATTTTTAAAAATCTTTTTAGTGTAAGAGGGTGCAATATAAATTCTCTTATGAGTTGACATCCCATCAAGTTGTTGGTCTAAAAATATTTGTACAAACCTTGGATACATCAAAAATTTGCCAGACAAATTATCTAAGTTTCTAATCATACTATCAAAAATAAATTTTAAAAGTTGGAATTTCTGATTGTAGCTAAGCAGATAATAGCAATGCCATAGTACTACTAACTCATTCCATGTAGAAGTAGTCTTTTGGACTTTTAAGACACTATAAAATAGTAAATTTAGAAATTTCCATTGTGGGTAAAGATTGGTTTTTATAAAAAGGTAGTTTTTATGAAATTTTCTCTTACCCATCAATGTAATTGTTCAAAAATGGTAGAAATTTTGGTTAACAATCCACACCTTCCTCATCTGCTAGTTGAAGATCTCTTCTAATAGATGATTCAGTAATGATTATCTTCTTTCCATCTACTAGGGCATGTAACTATTCTTCCCTATTGATAGTTTTAGGCCACGACAGTAGACCAGAACTGTTCAATGCAAGAAATATATATAGTAGGATTAATCGTTAATGCATACCTTATAGGGTGTGCATTAAAAAAATCCACAATTTGTTCAAACCCATCACTCTCTGTGGGTTTAGACAAAAACGCAACCATATTATGAGTATCTGCAAACTTTAGAGTCGGTCATTTTATTAGGGTTTTGATATGATAATAAAATTGAGTTAGGAGTTTGCAATTAAAGAGTATATGAAAGAATGAAATCGATAAATAATGAATTGATTTGAAACCTTAATCGAAGTATTTATGAAAATACCCTCAATAACCCAGCAGTAGTACTCAGCAATTTATAATAAAAATATTTTTTTTTTTTTGTTAAGTTTTGTAGTTAAGTTTCCTGCCTAGCAGCATTAACTCTGAGTCACCAGTATTAACTTCATCCATTCCAAACTTCTTTCCCACGTCAAACTAATCACTTTTTCCCTTTGCCTTTCTGGCAAAATGTTAGCCCAAAAACCCAAGAAAAGCACAAGCCATAACATTTTTCCAATTAATCAAATTATTAATTATACCTAGCATAGTAGAACTAACAGTAGAAAACTCAACGGTTAAAAAATAATCAAGTATACACCAACAGGATTTAATTATACTTAACATCTGAAACTTTAATGATATGAATAACAGTACTAACACATACAAAATACAAGAGAAAATATTTTTGGGACCGATAAATCAAAGGTGCACGACAGCTTTCTAGATAACGCACAAAGAAGCGGAAGAGCTGGTCAGCGCGAAGCGTATTAAAAACCTTCTCCTTTCAGGTCGAAGATAGTAGGATCAACCCTCCTTAAACCTCTCTTAAAGTTTGTAATCTAAAAGTGAGCCGAAACGACAAAAAACGGTTATTTTTAATATTAAAAGAAAATAAAAATAGAAGTGTAAAATATTTTTGTATTTTTATATAAGAAGAAAATATTCATAATTAAAAGCGATAACTTCACGGGGAAGGGTCTTTAAACACTAATCTTCAAACTTAAACATGATAATCGCAAACACCTCCCCGGCAGCAGCGCCAAAAATTGATTCATCTCCAAATACGTATATAAGGACATTATCAATAATAGTATAAGATAAGTATTCCAAGAGGCTTCTAGAAGATTACTTTTATCCAAAGTAAAATTTAAAACTTTCCCGAGTCGTGTCCCGACGAGGCGTGAATTGAGAATCGGTAAAGTTCGTGATCGCGTGATTTGAATAGTTTTAAAGATTTTAATTTGGTTTTCTATTTCTACAAATATAAATGCAAAATATGTAAAGGCAAGCAACAATTAAGACAATTAAAAAAAACAAGAAAACGTTACCGGAAATTTAAAAACGCGACAATTAAGCAAGTAATTCAAATTTTAACACTATAAACTCAAATTTAATTTCCAAAAGTCCTAAGTGATTAAAAATAATTTTAGAAAAGAGAATTATATATATATTTTTTCTTATTCTTAATGAATTAAAAACAGTTTTAAACTAAAAAATGCATAAAAAATAGTAAACTAAATTATAAAAATCTGAAAAATTTGTAGAAAATACTTGGAAATAAGCCAAACGGATAAGCTGCTAAATAAGCTTTAATAAGCTGGAAAGAAAAACTGGAAAAAAACCCTTAAAACGAAACGCACCCAAGAGTCTTTCAGAAAAGACCCAAGGGCGCAGATGGTTAAGGTGTGAGTATGTTAAAGCGTATGAGAAAGGGGAAGGTCACAGGTTCGAGTCATGTGACACCCTTTTTGGACTTATTATTTTTTTAATTTTCTTTTTGAAAAATCTAGAATAAGCTAAACTAAGCAACTTTTAATGTAAAAGCACTTCATTAAAAATCTCAAAGTACGCTAAGAAAAAGCCAAAGCAAAACTTAGTTTTTGCTTAAAAACTGAATAGCTTTTAAGCCTTAAACCAGATTAAGCCAGAGGGACAAATGAGCAATGCAAAAAGCTAGAAAGCTAAAACAGACCTTAAAACTAGACTAATTAGCAAATCTAAACTTGAAATAAGCAAATCTCATAAGCAAAAACACTAAAAACCAAATAAGCAGTTAAGATAAAAGAAATAAAGAAAAAGGGCTAAGAAGCAGATTTTAGGCTAGGTTATAAGCTACTTAAGCTAGGACTAATAAGCTACAAATGCAAAACAGATTAAGACACTACTTCAAAGAACTCAAATAAGCTAGAATTAAGGAAATTGATTAAGTAAATAAGCTGAAAAAGTAAAATGAAAATGGCAGCTTACACATTTGTTTTTGGTTTTTTCTGAGTGAACAAACAGTTTTAAGACAAGATTGCTATGATTTAAACTAAGGCAACCAACCAAAAACCTCAAAACAGGTCTAATCTATATCCTAATACATAAACATCAAAAATGACCAAAATCATCAGGAACTTGAACCTTAAAAACTGCTAATGAAATCTGTTATTTAAGAACTATACCAAAAACAGTTTTGGCTTGAAAACTTTTAAAAGACATTACTAAGGCAGAAAACTCAAATCCTTAAGTAACTAATGCATTTAAATGCAGAACTAAAGCAACTCAAAACATAATTCATGAACTCTAATGCATCACTTAAGAATTCTAAACAAATCAGTACCATAAACCTTTAATGAAACAGTATACCTGAAAATCATGAATCCTAACCTTAAATTCTAATAAACCCCAATCAAACATTGTTAAAACTCCTAATAACTCAGATTTAAGGTTAAACAAGTATGAATCTAAAGCATTTAGTGATCAAACAGTATCAACTATGGATTAACACTATTAATCCAAACACCTCTTTAAAAATTGAAATCCAATTTAAACTGAGACAGGCCTTTTTAAGCATAAAACTATGAAAATAGATTAAGCACAACTATATTAAAGTACATTTAAGCAATGACTTTAGAAAAATAAGCACAAGCCAATAAGCTAAGCTTATTGAAAGATTTGACTATTTAGATAGTTTTAAGGCTTTATTGATCAAACAACTATAGAACTTGAATGAAGCTGATAATAAACTAAGATCTACATATTAAATGAGATAGAATAAGCACATATAAGCATAGTTAAGCAATGATAAGCAGGCATATAAGCTGAATAAGTAAAGAAGCTTTAAAGAGAAAAATGGTACTCACTTGAACCTGTGCTCTAAACCAAGACTATAAGAGGCTTAAAAGAGCTTATCTACAAAGCTACAGCTTGTCATAAACAAGCTGGTATTGTCCATAAGCCCATCCCAATCTGGCTTATCATCCATAAAACAAGCTGAGGTAAATTTAGGGTGGATTTTGAGTGAAACAGTAACACTGAGTTAAAACAGTAATGAGCTTATGAAAATGACTTGTAAACTGAATTAAGCTTAAATTGCATTAAGTGAAAATAGAATTTAAATTGAATTAAACAGTAATTTCATTAATCATAAAAATTGGTTACAATGCTTTTGAAAAGTAAAATACATAAAAAGTAAATAAGCAATAAAAATAAGCTGAAAATAAGACTACGCTACTCCTAAATCTCACACCCTTAATTTATGTACAAAGGCCTCTATTTATAGCTAAACTTAAAGCTTGAGGAGTGCTACTTGTGCTTGTTCTGTGAGGAGAAAGAGGTGATGCCCTCATCTTAAATCTTGGCCTTCCAATCTCTTCAACTGCCTCTCTTAGATCAATCTGAGCCCTTAAATGAGTGACACGTCCCAAGAGCCAATCATTGGCCTTGGGATTGCCAACCTGTCAGTGAGGTGTCAGCCCATGCTTTCTGCGTGTGGTTTAGCTTCTAGAAGGGTGACGTATGATGGGTGAATGGATTGAATTAGATTTACCCTGCATGTTTGTTCCTGTGTGTGAAAGTGAAAATGGGAGGGAAGGGGATACAGTAATTTTGACCCGTTTTTGATATGTTTGACTTAGACCTAGGATAGGGATTGAGCTTTTGTGCTTATAAAATGATCTTGGGCCAAATTGGATAAAAGATGGATTTTGGGCTTTATCATAACTTTTGGGCTTTTTAGGTTTAGGTTTATAGATACAATGTTAATGGGCTGACCTTGGCCCAATAAAATGGGTACGGGTTGGTCCATTAAGGATGTATATGCGTTCGGCTTTAATTTCTTGCACTCTTTCCATTCTCGTGCTTAGTTTTGTCCGTTTTGCTCTATTTTTGTCCATTTATGCTATATCCGTTACCTGCAAGACACAATTCACAATACAAACGAATACAATGTATTTTTCATGTATTATTGGTCATTATTGGTCTTTTTAGCTCATTTTATTAGGTAAAAGGTATGTGTATTTAAGCATATACCCGGGACCCAGGCCATCACTGACTTGGATCTACCTTAAGCATCAATATAATCAAACTTCTTTAAGGTGATTAATGCACTGTTATGTTTAGAAACATGGTCTAAAACTTTAGTCTTTGGTTTCCAAACCCAAAAAGCTGAGGCCTTAACAACATTAACATTATTTCCCTGAACAGCATTAACTACTGCTTTTGGCCTTGTAGTATTAACATTTTTACCCCTAACAGTATTAACCCTTTGATTAATATTACTGTTTTTAAATGTTGTGTTATTATTAATGGGCCTCTTAATAGTTGAATGTGCTATTTTAGAAAGACATGACATTGGTCTAGCAGCATTCATTGTTGTTTTTGAATGAGCAGTATTAACTTGTCTAGTAGTATTAACTGATACTGCTATTTTTGAAATATTTTGTCTAGCAGTATTAATAGATACTAAGCCAGACTTCATTAGTACTGCTCTTGGAACCATGTTCTTTTTAGCACAGGGGTGAGTCTTTTTAGCAAAGTTTTGATGATTCACCCTTTGAGCATTGTTCCAAACAGGTTTTACCATCCTTTTATTTTGAAACTGTTTTTGATGGTAATTGCAATCAACTTGCAAATGATCAAAGCTTCCACACACATAACAGGCCTTATTAAACATCTCAAAATTGCTTCCTAGTCTTTGAGACATCATATTGTTCCAATTTCTTTGATTGCCTCTTGGACTGTGAGTGTTTTGCCTATGTTTCTCAGCTTGTTTAACAGTTTTCCTAGCAGTTTTCTCTTGTTGCTTAGGTTTGACAAACTCTATCTTAGCAATACTAGGCTTAACTGTTTTCTTCTCAGTTTTAGGCTGAGACACATTTTCTTCCTCACTATCTGACACCCATTCTTCAATAATTGGGGCATCATCATTCTTCCTAACTATCTCAGACACTTCTTCATCAGACTTTCTATTTTCAACTACAGGCTTATTAACAAACTCATCTAAACCAGTAAAAGACAAATCAGGTGTTGGAGGCATGAAATTTCCTGTGTAGGGAGGTGGAACTGCATTATATTTTTCATAGCCTAAACCTTTCTTGCAATTATCAACAATCTGACACTCTATGAGCTTGTTTAAACTTTCAGATGCATTTTCAAATTTATCTACATTAAATTGAATGCTATCTTTTTCTTTTTGAAGTTTTTCAAGCTTCTTCCTAAGCTCACTAATAGTTATTTCTCCTACTTGAATATCCCATTTTAAGCCATTAATGTTTTCTACATAAACAGACTCATTCTTTTTATAAAATTCAAGTTTTTCTTCCACTGATTCTAAACCTGTTTTATAACCTAAAACCATTAAACTAGATTTCTCTAAATCTCTTAATAGTTGATCATTTTGAGATTTAAGTAATTTAACAGTTTCCATACAAGATTTTGAACAATTTGAATCATTGGATACCTCTGAGTCAGAACTTGAAGATGAGTAAGCCATGAGTGCATAATTAGGCCCTTCCTCTGCCTGATCACTCCAGTCATATCCACCAAGACCATCACATGACACCAAAGCTGTGGAAGTAGATGTTTCCACAGGCACACTCCTTCTTGAGCTTTCCTTGTTCTTGTTGTCTTGATTTCTTGGAGCTCTGCACTCCCTAGCAAAATGTCCCCTCTTATGGCAGTTGTAGCACTCCACTTTGGACTTATCAAAACCAATAGTCTCATTTCCATTAACAGTAAGCTTCCTTCCTGTATTCTTCAAAAACCTTCTTGCCCTCATAGTCAACATGGCCATTTGCCATCTCAAATCCATCTCTTCCATGTCATCTGGATGGATTTGTTGCAAGTCCTCATGTACAAGTTGAGGACTATTTGGTTGACTAGCAAAGAATGCACAAATAACAACATCACTTAGAGTGCTAGTAGTAGAAACTCATGAGCAGTAATTAACTGTTCATTAGTTGCTACTAGTTGTTTTTTTTTTGATATTGAAGAGGACACAAAATCCATGTTCTGTGTACTTGAACTTGAGCCTAGACATCCCTTTAACTTCTACTTCATACACGCTTAGGGTGTTGAAGCAGATCATCCATGCTCATTTATACAAAATCACTTTATTTCCTCACACAACAACATGTGTTTTCCACTCAGGTGATAAACGTCCTTAATAACTTTTGATTACAATCTTCTTGTGAAATCTTTTCAACACCCCAAAAGCGCCAAAACTGACTCAAAAGCTTTGAGCCTAGTCAAAAGTTTAGCTCAAAAATCGCTGAGCTTGGAGCATGATTTTTTCATATTGTAGCTTTATGAGATTTCCTTTACGTCTTTAATTGTGCTTCATCCCACCAAATCTCTTTTCAACAGCTTCCAACAACTTCTTAGCATCCTTTTTATAGATTTAAAAACTTAAATGATTTCTTGGAAGGCCAAGAGAAAAAAAAAAATAAAAACATCACCAAAGTACTGCTAGCTTTCCCCTCTAATCTTCCTCGCCATTTCTTAGCAAGTTTGTAAAGGCATCCTATTCACAACACCTTTCCACAATGTTGTTTTTGGCAAGGCTGCACCATTCTCTATGACTTCCCATAGTGCATAGTCTATCATTTGGATATATTATTCAATCCTCATCCTCCAGAATCCTATAACTCTCAGTTTGAGCATTGGAACATTGAATCGCAGCCAACCATGTGTGCAGAATATTAATCCATATCTTTAAAAAAAGATGTTGTATATAAAAACAGGTTCTTCTAATTTAAAGCTTTTCAACAAGCTCTGATACCACTTGTTGATCCCACTTCAATAGATTGAATTCCTTAAGCTTGTTTAAGGATTAGTTATATTAGATAAATCTAACACAACTATAGTAAAAGCTTTGTTTGAATGTATTAAAGATTATGCGAAATCTAATCTTTAATATTAAGAAGAATTATCAATGAAACAGTAATTTAAAACAAATAAGCTCCAATATTATTAATGATAATAATACGAATACTCTCAAAGTATTAGGGTTACAAAGACCTTGAAGCTATGAATTATACGACTAAGATTGATAAAAGATGATTTTGATACGTATAAAACTCTATGCCCTAGGACCTCCTTTTATACACCAAGGAGTCCTACTCGGCTTACAATACTTTCCTAAGTATATAAAATCTTTTCTATAAATAACTAATACATATCAAGTAAGCAGTACTAACAAACAGTACTAACTTAATACTAGCAGTACTAACTACTTAGAATATTTTCTTGAGCAGTGGTAACTCTTCAGCAGCATTAACTTCAAGCAATAGTAACTTTCACTAGCAGCATTAACTTCAACTGAAGCAGTCCTTAACTTGGTATACTACAGTACTAACTTGTTCTAGCATTTATAAAACCACTTAGCATATTTCTTTGAAGTCCAAAGAGCAAAGCACCTAACATGCCATCGAGAGCAGTATTAACTAAACTTGAGCAGCATTAATTCACACCAGCATCTAGAAGTCCTTTTAATCCCAACACATGTCCTATTATAAAGGCATTTATTTTTTTCTATCAAATTTAGATAAAATATCTCTTAGTTTATCTAAATACCACATGCTCATAAATGCTAAATGCTGACATGTTTTACATGACGATTGTTGATAACATCAAATAATGTCGCTTTTATAGCATCATTTATCCCATGTAATTAACCCATTTTGTATAATTATTGCAAATAATTGTTACTTAATCGTTTGTATTTGAGAATTGCAGTAATTATGGAGTACTTGGTGAAGATTAACTAAAAGGCACGCATTCTGGAGCTTAAATGAAGAAACCTTATTCTGACATCTAATACGTCGTATCCACAAAGAAGATATAGCGTATCTGTGCCTGCACTTACCAAATGCCACGAAGGAAACAAGATCCAATACGTCGTATCCAAAAGAAGGCAATACGCCATATTCAAGCTATATGGAAAAACAATATTCTTCCAGATATCAAACATGGTCCTTACTCCAAGAAACCCCCGATACGCCGTATCCAAGACTTTGGATACGCCGTATCGACCATATTCCAGACCCTATAAATAGAAAACTCAAAAACGAGTTTTAAGTGTGCTAAATCATATTCTCGATACCTAAACCATAAAAGTCGATTTTCAAAGGAGAAAAAGAGCAGAAGAGGTCTAGCAACACGATTAATTCCATAGGAGACAACGTGTAATTTCTTATACTTTCATAATCATTCAGTTTTTGGTATCATTCGTTAACTAGGTTATATTACCATTGGCTTAGAATCAATACTTTTTTTGTAATTAATTATACATTTGAACGGCTAATATTTTTGGGATATTTGACCATTATTAATGAAGATCTTATTGTTGGTTTGTTTATATCTCGATTTCTTAATTTATCGTTGAATGCTTGTTTATGTTTATCGAATTTATAACTTTTTTGTTTTTACGTGCTTAAGTATGCGACCTATCATTCAACTGGGTCTAGTCCTACATGTTTAATTAATGCCTACAACTTTTGGTGTTGTTCGGAGCATTAAGGCTAAGAGGCCGAGATAGCTCTCTATATTGCCAATTATAAATTTCCAGAATCATAGAACACAAAATTATTGACCTAATTCATACCTTTAATAATAGTGATCTTAGTGTGAACCATTTAGGTAACGCAGGTCAGTTTCAACACGATTACCTTTCTTAAGGTTCATGACTTGGTAAGGACTCAGACAATGGACTACTAGTGTATAAAGAGCCGTTAAGCAGTAAGTGGGTAAAGTCTCTATGAGCTAGCATTTAACAAGATCACCATTGCTTTAATCCCTGCGATAGATTATAATCAGCAAATAAGGATGGTTTATGCAAATGCGTTTAATTCTAACAGAATTCTACGTGTCTAGGTCTTTGGAAGAAGTAACGCCTAAGTCTTAAAAATGATATGCCGTTCGAGATAAGTGATCATTACGCTAAATAAACAAACCAACGTTATGATTGGATTAATAATGGTTAATACATTTTTCTTATATTTGGCTTGACCGCTCTTTTATCTTCTATTAATTTGCTTGCATGTGTTTTAGTGTCTTGAATTGATTTTAGTCACCACTAAACCCGTGCCAGTCTCTCAAGCTGAAAACCCCCCCTTATCCCTTAGATTTAGGATTAACATAGGTTTCACATAGGTTTAGCATAGATGATAACTTACTCCCATGTAATGCAATTATATACCTTCGTGATTATCTTGATGCTCAACGTTTATTTGCTTAGCTATTAAATTCATGTCTATTATAAAGACGTTTGCCTTTTTCTAGCAATTTAGATAAAATATCTCTTAGTTTATCTAAATAACACATGCTCCTAAGTGCTAAATGCTAACATGTTTTACATGATGATTGCATTTAAAATTATCACGTTTTGTATGCGTCATTTTAAATGACTTACGTGTTAAATGTGCACCTACACTATGTTAGTTTAATGTATGACAATTTATATTTAAATGTCATATAGTCTTACACATTAATCTTGTTGATTATTGTGTTGATGCATGCTTAGATAAACTTGCATGCTTATATCTATATATCTTATGCATCTAGGTATATATTTTCTCACACTAGAATATTTTTCTTCGCGTCCGTGTCACAAATGTAAAAAGTCAAATGAGTCATAAAACGGTTTTATATCTCCTAGAGTCTTCACTCACACATTCTCTTAATCATCATCTTGCTTTCTTCCGAATAATCCACTCTTTTGTCAAGAAAAAGTTAGATACAAATCTAACACTCCTCCTAGTAGGTTTGACAACTTAAATATTTCATCTGTGGTTTTTTGCTCCCATCAGCTAAATAAACAAAATAAAATAATTTTCAATAAATAAAGTTGATTTGGTTTTTGCGATTCTTAGTTTTGATCCCTTCTTAGAGATTCCTTATGATGAAAGTAAGGTACACATCAAGGTTTTGTTAGTGTTGTGGGGAAATAGGCTACCGATTCCTGACGGTTCGCTCCCGATGTCTCAGCTGTTTAAAGGGTGGAAGTAATAATAATAATAATCTGAGACAGATAAAATTTTTCTATTTCCTGACGGTTCGCTCTCGTTGACTCATCTTTCAAAAAGGTAGAAGAAATTACCGAGGTCGAAATAAGACTATTGTTTCTGGTCGGTTTGCTCCTGATGTTGTAGTTGTTTAAAGGACCGAGGGCTAATATTGATGTGCTAATAATAATAATAAGGTCAAATTTCGACTCCGAGGTTATCTAAATAAAGCCCCTGTCTCTGGACTCGTAGTTGAGTTGTTTCAGATGAAATAAAAAGGATAACCCCTAAATCATGCGAAATTAGAACCATAATGTGGACCTTTCTCTCAGCATATCGTCTCTTTAGGAAAGGATTGCAAACATAATTATGGTAAAAACAAAACCGGTCACCTTATAATAATAAGTCGCATAATTTATATAAAAAATAAGTGATTGATTATGTGAGAAAAACACATACCCGTTTTATATCAAAATAGGCCCTAAAAAGACAAAAATGTGCTTTAAATGCTTGAATATTGCTTGTTTTGTCTTTGTGATTGTGTAGGTACGGATATTGCAAAAATCACAAGAAAACGGTCAAAACCGGACAAACACGGACACGAGAACAGAAGAGCACACAAAGAGCTGGAAGTTTTCTACAAAAAGGTCAAAAAGTCAACAGTGGTCAACCCTCAGTCAAGCGTTGGTAAACCCTTGGTCAACTTAAAAAAAGCTAAAATACCTTAAACTTACCACAAAAAAGCCCTCCAACTTAAACCCAAAAATATACAAAATAACACTTGATGCTTAATGGCCGTTATCTTCTTTTATTATAAGAAAAAACGCCCGTTATATTCCTTAAAAAACCAAACCAAAAACCTGTCAACCCTTTTAAGAGCCCAAAACAAACAACACCGGCCCAATTCATTTTTAAAACCCAAAGTAAAAACAATTAAGGGCCCGGGTCAAAATAGAATCAAAACGCACCCTCTTATAAGAAAAACACGCGCGGGAAAATCATATTTATACTGTTCATCATCTTCTACGATTAACCACAAGGTCAAATTAAAAAGGAAAGTTAAATTGAAGGCGTGGCAATATAATTCAAGTGATAAGATCCTACGTGGCTAAGTAATACATCACCAAACGCATCCTATTGGTCAATCCCACAAGAAGAGGATCATGGATTAAAGAGGAAACACAACCAAGGAAGGGGTTTTTACACTAAATCATATGGAAGAGAAACACAAGGTGTCACAATCACGGATTACCACGCAGGCAATCCGTGTGCCCTTCAATCTAATCCAACGACCCAAATTTATGATCCAATGATTGAAGGCTAAGATGATTGGGAGCGTGTAACTGAATTTGGACGTAGAAGCTTCAGAAGAAGGCTATAAATAGCCTCACATTCTCACACACGTACACGATCTAGTAGTAGCTTTTAGAAGAAGCTTAGTATAGTTTTATTTAGCATATAAAATAAAAAAAATAAAAAAAATTAGTTTAAAATTTTCTTTTTCTACTTTGTGCATCCGCACGACGTTTCTCAAACCACGCAACCATAATCCAACAAAAAAACACGCCCAACCGGCTGTTTGTAGAACCATTAAATTTAGAAGAACCTTTTGTTAATCCTCCCCTAGTTTCGATGGCTGAAAACCGGAGTATGGCACAATTGCTCTAAGCACCCACCGAGGGGTACGAGGATGCAATCGTAATTCCCGAAATCAATGCTAAATTTGAGTTAAAGCATGGTATGATCAATCATGTTCAAAACAAGCTATTATTTCGGACATGATAAAGAGAACCACATGCTCACAAAGAAATCCGTTAATTTCGATAAGATTACCTCAACGATGAGATTCCTGGACATCCCGAGCACGTCAATTAAGCTTATGCTTTTTCCATTTTGTCTTGAAGGTTCATCCCAGATTTGGGTAGAAAAAGAACCTCCTCGATCAATTTTGACATGGGATGATCTTTACAAAATTCATTAATCAATTCTTTCCTCCTTAAAAAACGACAAATCTTCAGAACAAAATCACGAGATTTCAACAAAGATTTGACAAATCGTTTTATGAGGCTTGGGATCGATTTAATGACCTTCTTCGAGCATGCCCACATCACGGATTTTCAGAACTACATCAACTAGATACGTTTTACAATGCATTTGAATCTAAGATCAAGATTCGTAGAATACACCCCAGACCACGCTCCACACCCCCACCCCCCGCCAACACCTCAGGCACACCCCACCACCACCCGCTATTCAACATACACACTCACCCCACTCCTACGCATACACCCATAACCACATCCAGCACCGCTCTACCGACACGGAGCGGGTGGATAACTTTTTTTGATAAGATGCCACGAGAAAGCTGAAAATTATCGAGAGTAAATCCAAGGTTTCTTAATTCACTAACAAGGCAGTACAATGCTAAAGAGAGTTCGAATTCACATACTTACCTGGAATTTCACCAGATGTTTTACTTTGGCTCTTACAACCGAAGTTTCTGAACTTAAGAATATGATGAAGACTATGCTTATCGACAAGCAAAAAGCCCAAGCTCCCGCACCCGTAAAAGCGGTTGAGCAGAGTTGTGTAACTTGTGGAGGTGCTCATTCTTATAGAAATTGTCCAGCCACCGATGGCAATGTTTATCGAGACAACATTCAAGAGTACGTTTCACAAGCTGCTGCAACCAATTTTAATCAAGGAAATACCAATTCTAGACCTCCGATGGTTGCAAACCAAATCCGACCTCCTGGTTTTCCTCCGATTCAAAACAATCAAAACCGTTTCAATCAAAATCAAGGGAATAATTTCAACCAAAATCGAGGAACCAATTTCAATCAAAACCGTGGAAATAACTTCTATCAAGGACAAGTGTATCAACCTCCGACTAGTCAACCACCAGTTTACCAAGCTCAACCTTATCAAGCTACCGCTCAGCAAATGCAAAGTGTTTCAAAGACCGATTTTGAGAATTATGTCAAGGCTAATGATGCTGTATTGAGAAATATGCAAAATCAGGGCCAAGGTTTACAAAACCAGATGACAAATTTAACGGAAATGCTTTCTAAGTTTGTAAATTCCAATACCGCTTCTTCTTCGAATTCAGGTTCTCTTCCAAGTAACACAGTTACTAACCCGAAGGAATACTTAAAGGGTATTACTACCCGAAGTGGTATTGTTTATCAAGGACCTACGATTCCTACTTCTTCTCCTAAAGTAGTGGAACGTAGAACCGAGGTGACAAAGGACACGGTTTTTCCTACTAATAACGGAATTACCGAAGACGTCCAACCTCCGGTTGTCCCAGTTGAAAACCAAAATCCAGTTTATAAGCTAGTTGATGCTCCAGTTAGTGCACCGATGCCTAACCCAAAACCATCAATTCCTTATCCTTCAAGGCGAAATGATAAAAAGCGCCGTGAAAATGCTGACGAATAAAAAGAGAAATTCTATGAAATCTTCAAAGATATGTGTTTTGAAATTAGTTTCATGGATGCTTTAACTCTAATACCCAAGTTTGCTTCAACTCTTAAAGCCTTAATTATAAACAAAGAAAAGCTTAGTAAGATGTCTAGAACCTTTGAACGAAAAAAACACATTTATTTTTTTTATGCTCAGCAGTCATACTTAACAAGTACTTGAAAAACTTGGGTGACCCCGGCAGATTCCTTATATTCCATGTAAATTTCCTGAAAAAAAAAAGAAACAAAAAGAAAAAAAAACAAAAAAAAAAAAGAAAAAAAGGAATGGATGATGCTTATCCTTGTTATCTTGGCGCAAGCAATAAAACTCATGCCATTTTTCCGTGTGGAAAAAGCTAACTTCCAACCTTACCTCCGTACGTGCATGACCACTAGAACTAGCAGACCGTTATCGATCTCACGACACAATCGGTATTGCTAAAGATGTCACGTTAAAGTTGGTGTATTCAGTTTTCTCACCGACTACAGTGTCGTTAAGATTTTGAACCAACCCTCGAGTACCTCTAATTCCATGGAAGTTGTTTCCTTAAAGACCAGTTTTCGTTGCTTTGATAGACGTGACGAAGGTGAATTGACCCAATCGAGTAGACAATGAGGAGGCCCATTACTTATAACTTGAACAAACTCAAGATATAACTCGTTTAATTATAATGATAAAACTGGCGAACCGAATCGACGTTGTTTGAATTAGCTTATGAAGGATATTCTCAGAATTCGAGGATTTACAGACGTGATCGCCAGTGGCAATCCCCCTCCCGGATAATGACCCTATAATATTCAAAATCATCTCCGACTCTCACATCCTTTCGTGGGATAAGTGCTTCTTCTACTTCTAAGAAGAACTGATGCTTTTCTTGCTCTAGCCGAAGATCTAACTTACACTCTCAGAAGTTGATGAATCCTATTATGAACCCCAGAAGGGACATTCTTATTCCTCGAAGCACTCTAATAGTGATCCTTCACCACCTCCGAACCAAGGAAAATTATTTGCAGAAATAAAAAAAGGAACTTAAAATTTGATGAAGCCAAAACTACTAACTACTCCAAATCTTCAATTGATGAATCACACCCTGAGCTTCGAACTTAAGGAACCTTACCACCTCATCTCGAATATGCATTTTGGAAAGACAACAACCAAGTGCCGTCATAATAACCAAAGATTTGAGTGTCCGATGAAAAGACCGCTCTCCATAAAGGTTTCTAAAGTCCCCGAAAGCAAGCAATTGCTAGAAACCCCACTCCGACAATAAAGGATATTAACCCAGAATTTGTTCTCAAAAATTCTAAGGAAGAGGACTATGAAGCAGCGGTCTAACAACAAGAAGGGTTTTCATCCAAAGAATCTATGAGTCATAAAAAAAGAAGTTGAAAAACTTCTTGACGTTGGATTTGTGAAGATGATCTACCCAACTCGGATAGTCCTTGGCGAGCCCATGCACTGTGTGCCAAAGAAAGGGAGGCTGACCGTAGTGACCATGAATTAAAAATTGAGTTAGTACCAACTAGAAGCAACCGATGGAGAGTTTGATTGATTATGCGTAATTTGAAACAAACGCCACCCGGCAAGACCACTTCCCTTTGCTGTTTATGGATCAAATGCTTAAGAGACTCGCAGGAAATGAATACTATTGTTTCCTCGAGTTGGTTTCCGGGGTTATTTTATCTAATACAAATCGATCCGCACGATCAGGTAAAAGACCCACAATCACTCTCCCATTAAAGAACGTTTGCTTATCGTCGCATGCCTTTCGGCTTATGCAATGCACCAGGCACGTTCCAGAGGTGTATGATGGCCATATTCCATGATATGATTGAAAAGACAATGGAAGTTTTCATGGATGACTTTTCAGTTTTCGGAAATTCTTTCTCTACGTGCCTTTTCCCCCCCCCAAATTAAGAAAAGCTGCTTAAAACGGTGTGAAGACACTAATTTAGCTCTAAATTGGGAAAAAATCCATTTTATGGTGAAAGAAGGCATCATACTTGGACATAAAATTTCAAAAAAAGGAATAGAAGTCGACAAAGCCAAAATAGACATCATCGCTAAATTACCTCACCCAACTACCGTCAAGGATAGTAGGAGTTTTCTTTCTCCAGACATTCAAGTTTTTTTACCATAGATTCATCTAAGGACTTTTCAAAGATTTTGACACCATTTACACATCTCCTTGAGAAAAACACTCCTTTTATTTTCTCAGAGGAATGCATTCAACTTTTCATACTTTAAAAGAAAATTACCGAATGCTCCAATTCTAATTGCCCCCAACTGGGACCGCTGCAGGCCCTATCAAATACCAACAGAGACTAATGTAACGAACAGCAAGAACCCTTATGAGCTAAAATGTACGATGCTACGACATGCCCATAGGTAGTAGTTCGGGGCAACGAATTGAGAAATACTTAGGCCTAAACATTATGCAAGCAAAACAATGACCCGAGGAGAAATCAAGTACAACCACAACGGAAAAGAGAAATTTGGCTTTGTGTGTAGCTTTTCGAAAATTCTGGTCCAACCTCATCATGAATATAATCATATATGTAACGACCATTCCGCCCTTAAGTACCTATTTGCTAAAAAAGATGCCAAAGCACGATTGCTACGATGGGTTCTCCTTCTTCAGGAATTCGATTTTAATGTAATTGATACGAAGGGAGCTAAAAACTACGTAGCTGATCATCTTATCCCAGATTAGACAAACCCGTAATGAAATGTTCATCGTCCCAAAAGAAATAACGAAAGTTTTCCTCTCGAGACACTTAATATGGTGACTTCTCGTGGTAACCCAAGTACCCCGTGGTTTGCCGATTATGCAAATTACCACGCGGGGAATTTCATTGTCAAAGGAATGTCAACTCAGCAGAATTTTTTTTTTCAAAGATGTCAAACACTATTTTTGGGACGACCCTTTTCTATTCAAAACCTGTGCGGATCAAGTGATCCGGCGATGTGTTTCAGGCCAAGAAGCTGTCGACATCCTCACAGCTTGCCATAGTGGACCCACCGAGGGACATTACGGTGCCAACTACACCGCCAAAAAGGTTTTTGACTCTGGATTTTATTGGCCCACAATCTACAAAGATGCCCATGAGTTAGTCAAAAACTATGACTCATGCCAGCGTCAGGGAAAAATTTCACAACGTGATGAGATGCCACAAAATTCCATCCAAGTGTGTGAAATCTTTGATGTCTGGGGCATAGACTTTATGGGACCATTTCCGTCATCTAGAGGAAATAAGTACATACTCGTAGCAGTTGATTACCTATCCAAATGGGTCGAAGCCAAGGCGCTCCCCACAAACGATGCTAGGGTTGTAGTTAAGTTTTTGAAATCTCTTTTTGCCTGATTCGATACACTGAGAGCTATTATAAGTGATCGTGGGACCCATTTCTGTAATGACAAATTTGCTAAAGTAATGTCTAAGTATGGGGTCACTCATCGTCTTTCTACCGCTTACCACCCTCAAACGAGTGGTCAAGTCGAGGTGTCGAATCGTGGGTTAAAACGTATTTTAGAAAGAACAGTTGGAGAAAACCGTGCCTCATGGTCCGATAGGCTTGATGACGCTCTGTGGGCATTTCGTACCGCTTATAAGACACCAATTGGTTGCACACCTTACAAGCTCGTGTATGGAAAGCCGTTCCCATCAACCTAATGAATTAAGCAAAGAGCGTATTGGGCATAAACACATGCTAATTTCGATCATAAAACCGCGAGCGATCCACCGTAACTTCAACTTAAATGAAAAAACTATAAATGACTTTCGAGATCAAACATACAATAATTCTTTGATTTATAAGGAGAGGACAAAGAAGCTTCATGACTCAAAGATCAAAAACCGCATTTTCAATGTTGGTGATCAAGTATTGCTTTTTAACGCACTACGTCTAATTATAACTCACTCGGGAAGCTTAAAACCCGAGGTCTGACCCATTCACCCTAACCGGGAAAGTTTTTCCATAAGGCACTGCAAAATTAACTCACACTACGGATAAAACTTCAAAGTGAACTGCCAAACCTAGACTTAAGCCTACTTCGAGGGGACACACCAACCATTGGGTTGTCCCGGATCTCCAGACTTTCCTAAGGAAAAAATGAAAACAGGGATCGAGTCAAGCTATGTGACACGTTTACCAAAAATAAAGCGCTTTCGTTGAGCAACCCATGCTTATCCATTTTCTAATTTTAATTCCTAATCTGTTGATGAAAGAGGCTGTTACTCTTCCGTTTCTTTGTGTATTGTTGTTTTGTACTATGATATTGTTTGCAGGATTGAACCCAACCTTTCGAAGACTCTCGTGTTTGGTGATTTGTCCCGGTCCACTCGAGCTTCCTAGCCTTTGCTTGCCATTAGTTTGGGGAAATCCGATATCCTAAAGATTATTATCGACTAACATTTATCTTGTAGCACAGTTAATAAACGGCTAAAGATTTTTGTGATACTTTCTTCATGTTTGAGTTATGCATTTTGAATTCTAGTATGGGGTTTTTAAGTCTTAGGCTAGGAAACATTGAGGACAATGTTTGATTTTAGAATGGGGTAGTATATCTTCGATATGATCTTACCTACTTTTACCCGTTGTTCTCGCGTACCCCGTTTTCCCACCAAAATTTTCAAAAATATGAAAATTTTTAAATTTTTCAAAAATAAAATTAGTGTTTTTGTCACAATTTTGACTTTCCTGCTGGGTAGAATAAGAGTAAATTTTGACCCGATCGAGCGTGTTGAGCTCTAGCTTGTTCCTTAACTTTTAGGCTAAGTGTTCGCGATTTTCTCGAAGAACGAAAAATGATAGAGTTAAGTATGAGTAGGATGCTAAACAAAGATTATTTGGAAATCTTAAGAGTTCATGTATGTAACTTGTTACTTTTTCTCCCATAAGCTTCTAACTGGATTAATATACGTGCTGTTTTTAAAGATTAAACTTAAATCAATAATTTTTATATAATATATAGAAAAATTTTTAGTCTTAGTTCAAATTTATACTTGAATTTTTCAAAAAGAAGTCTTTTTTAAATAAATAAATATATAAAAAAAAATGATGATAACATGATAAAAAATTATAAAATATAATAATAAAAGCTATGGGTTGATAAAAGATTACTACCTCTTGCCGGCTCACAACCGATGTGGTAGTCTTCTAAAGAAAGCCCATAGTAAGAATAAAGATCCGAGACTGATAAAAAGTTGCTGCAAACTTGCCCGCCTCACAACCGATGTGCAGCCGTTCTAAAAGGTCAAGGGTTACAATTGCATAAATGTTTAAATTTTAAATTAATAAATAGATTTCTTTTTGTTAAATTCAAATATGCTTTTGCACTTTGACTATTCTATTTTATAAGCTATGAATATCCGGGAAACCTGAGAGTTTTTGAAACCTAAGGTCCGTGAGTCCCGATACTAGTCTCTGTGGGGTGTCAAAAGCCTGGTCACTTAGCCGCAAGGTTGGGATGTGCCGAGACGAAAGTCGCTACGTGGGATGATCTCGCCTTCAAACTCATTATTTATAAGTGGAACGAAAGCCTAGTATGTACAAAAAGTTATACCATGGTGAAAATCCAATAGCAACAACTCCACTTAAGATATGATAAATGTCGGGAGTGAAAAGTTCACAAGTTGCAAATATGAGTAGTGTTAGCATTTTAGCTGATATTTAGTTGTGATTTTGTTTTAAGCTTGGTTTGTGTAGGATCGATATTCCTTTATGAAACACTGATATACTGTCAACTATGCGGAATCTAGTTGGCAGTACTTAAGACAAACACAAACAATAGTTTTTCCTCAAAAAATTTCTATATAAACCTTTTGAATCTGCCTAAAATAGCAGATCCCTAATACAATACTAATAATCTTAACATCGTTTTTCCTATATCTTATATCTTCCTAGAGATCCCTTTTATCAAACATAAGGAAAACCACTAGTAGATGTACAGTCCTTGTATGACATAAAATCACTAACAAACTAATCATTAAACTAACTGTTACAGAGATAATTACTAACATACCATATTAAAGTGAAATCCGTTAAGATTCCTTTATCCACGCAGTACATCGATCTATGAACGGCAGTACCTTGACTTTTTTACTACAGTACTTTGACCTTTTGCTTAGCAGAACGTGAACCTATTGCTTAGACAGTAACGTTAGACCTTCTGCTTTGTTTTTCCCCAACAATCCTCCCTAACTTGAATTCTTACTTGCTTGACTTCAAGTTTCTTGTTAGATGGGTCTTCTATTGTTTCAGCATCAGTCTGAGTTTTTTGACTTAAGCAGTACTTGCCTTCAATCTTTTAAGCTTCATTCTTTGAGCAGTATCTTGTACACAATCTGTTTGAGTATCTTGACCTAAAACCTCTTATCTTGAACATAAACATTTCTTCAAAAATCTTTGTTTTTGCATCAAACAGATTGTTCTTCTCAGCAACATGTCTTCGCAGCAACACAAATGGTTTTTATGAGCCTTTACCAAGTAGCCATTTACTCTTGGGCTAGTCAGTTCTTTGGTACCTAGAAAAGGTAATAATCCATGATGAACTGAAAATCACTTCAACACTCAGAACATGAATCATAGTGTGTTGAATACTATATGACTTTTGGTAAGTCATTATAACCATAAACGGATTTGATTAGTCTTTACCTGTAGCCGTTTGCTCAGGACTAGTCAACTCTCAGTAATAAAACATTGGTGAGTTGAGGACCATATAGTTTTGAGCAAACTATTAAAGCTATCAACGGATTTGAAGAGCATCACCCCCAATTCTGACCCGTTAGCTCATAAAAGGTGATGGAGATTGTTTATTCCCGAATTGGAAGGATTGAGGAGATGACATCTTTTAATCAAGACATACCCTCGAGAAACATTGTGAATGTCCAATCGTCTTGTTGCTAAAATCGAAGCATTAAAAGATAATCCCGTTCCATCTTCCGTTGTTGTGACCAAGTCTACCTCCACATTTCCTAACCTTTTCTTGGAGGAGACTAACACCTTTGATAATTCTTTGCCCGAATCGGAAACTTTCTGCTTTAATTTGGAAGAGCCTAGTAGTGGCAGTCCCACTACTCATTCTGAGTTTAGTTCTCATCCCAGATTATAAAGCTTTCTACATTGATAACGATCATTTTAAAGAGAAGAGTAGTGGCAGTACCACTACTCATGTTGATTTTTCTAAATATGATTCGTTCATCTTTGATCTTTCGATCAATTCATATCATCCTTCCAATAGGAGTGATTTTCATGAGGAGTTGCGCCGATTTGGGGAAAAAAAACTCGCTCAAAACAATCGCAACCAGAGTATGATTGTTTTCTTAAGGATGAAGCCGAGCTGGGCAATTTTTCACAATGGATGTGTTGTAAGATATTTTCAAACAAGAGAATCCAAAGTACATGTGCTTAATATTTTGCCCACCTTGAGTTAGAATTCATACCATACTAGTGAATCATTTTTCGCTTATTTTGTATGGATTCTTTCTCACATTTCTTTTCAATTCGTTATTCCACCTTATCTTCTCTCACTGTGGGGATGAAGACAACCATAGATCATTGATCCCGGCATTTCAAAAGTATCATTCTTCTAGGCCGGATGTATCTCATCGGTAGTGAACTCTCCATGAAATCATACTTATCAAGTCACTTTGAATGGAAAGTCCGATGATGATTTTTAATTTCACTTGTTTCCTCAAGATCCATAAATCCTTGTGATGGGTCAAGCATCGTGACCCTAAACAAGCGCTTCGTGGGAGGCACCCCATGCTTATCCGTAGTTGTAATAAATGTTGTTGTTGTGAGATAGCTTGTCTGTTCCATTACCCGTGTTTCCATGTTGTTGTTATTGTCCAGGATTGCCCGGATTGTGAAGACTCTCAGTTTTGTCATTCATCAAGAGTTTCACATCCTCAGCTTCATTTGGGAATCCGATATCCTAATCTTATCGACTAACGTTTTATCTTTTGGCATACCTCATAAATGGCCTTAGGATTAATGTAGTACCCTTCAAAACATCGAGGACGATGTTTAGTTCTAGTTTGGGGGGTATCTTCGATTTGATTGTTGCCTGCAGCATTGTTACCACGTAACCCCGTTTTTACCACCAAAATACCAAAAAAATGAAAAAATTGAAAAATTTTCAAAATAATAAATAGTGTGTTTGTCGCAGTTTTTGCTTTCTTTGGGTAGAATAATAAAAATTTTTGACTTTGATCGAAGCGTGTTGAGCCCTAGCTAGTTCCTTTAGGCCAAGCTTTCACGAATTCTATAGCTTTGAATTTTAAAAATGTGAAGAACGAGAAATGATAGAGTTAAATATAAGTTTATGTGCCAAGCAAGATTCTTCTAAAAACTTATACAAGTAACTTAGGTGTTTATCTCTTCCCGAGAATTCTAATCCACCTAACATACCGTACACAATTAATTCAACCTAAGTCAAATCGATGTTTTTCAGACAAATGCTTCAACTTTGTTAACTTGAGTTTTCAAAAGCGAGATTTTGTAGTGATTAAAAAGATAAATGCCAAAAAAAGCATGAATGAAATGTGAATGCAAAAATGCATGAATATGGAAATTTTGCCAATGAAGCATGCAGTTGATATTATGGAGCAAGTAAAAGAATGTTCGTGATATCCCATCTCCGCTAGCAACGAGGTGGGGGTTCAAACTAAACCTTTGCTTCTAGGATTGGTGTGTCGTGTATATCTCACTTAGAAGAAAGGTCTAGGTGAGGTTCAAACTAAGACACCAATCCTTTAGCCAAAATTAGGAAAGAAGAGTGATGTTGATTTCCCACTACGCTAGCAACGGGTGTGTTTTCAAAACTAGAACACGGTTCCGTGGTTGTGATATCCTACTACTCCGTTAACACGAGGTAGGGGTTCAAACTAAGCAACCGCATTCTAGCTTTTAAGAACTTTGATTTATGATCAATGAAAATGTTGCAAAAAGTATATAAAGTTTTAAATCTCGAAATCAAGATTTTGAAGTCCTTAATAAGTTGTTGCTTTGATCATGATCATTTTAATTATGACTATGAAAATAAGTTGACCTACTGCGTTAAATTAAAATGAGTACACACATTCAAACGAATCCATGTAGGGAGTTGAAAATATCACAAGTCATAATTATGAGGCTTAACATACAGACTTTATATCGACAATGATCTTGTTTTAATTGCTTAGCTGGAACTTGTGAAAAATCAGGACGATGAATTTAACCGTAAGGACATCCGTAGATCACTCTACGGCGCTCTCTTCTCTACTGATCCCAGTATTAATAAATAAAGAAAGCTAACATTGTTAAAAAATTGAGAAAATCCAAAAATTATTAGTTTTGTAGATAGTGTAAATTTAGAAAATGGTGAAAACGTGGCTTACTTGTTTACTTCATAACAATGTGTGAGGACCACAATACCCTTAGTTAGGGGGAAATGATAAGTGCTAATTACACATATCTTTTACCTCTAAAAACGAGCTTAAATGACCAAAAACAGACAAAAACTGCCAAATATATGTTTGTTTTGCATTTGTATTGTGCAGGAAGTGGATATCAACAAAAAGACAGAAAACCAAGCCAAAATGACAAAACTGAGCATGGAATGGAAAAGACTGTGCAAAATCAAGGCCAAAGTCCAAAAATGCCAAAGTACAGAGTCAAGTACTGAAGAATCACAGTCAAACCGGAGCCGAACTGAAATACTATTGAATGCAATCTTTAACCCCACTGATGGGCCGGGAAAGCCCAATAGATTATTTATAGAAGACTGTAAAGACAAATGGCCCCTCAATCATTTACAACAAGCCCATTGTGTGCAATTGACAAAAGACCCTGTGAAGAGACTTTGAAGAGCCCGATCCTAGCCATTGAACAGCCCATCATCAGCCATTGTACACCACAAAAACACACTTCATAGACCTTATTGGGCTTGACAAAAGCCCAATAACCACCCTAAACCCTTATTGGGCCCAAACCCAAACCCTGGGCCCATACACGCCACTGCAAGCCCAAAGCAAACAAAACCATCAATCCTTTCTATAAAACATAAGGACCAAAAATGTCAATTTTAATCTTGTTTTATTAAAGAAAAATGAAAAAATAAAGTAAAGGGTTAAAACTGCCAAATGGCATTTCTTTTGTTAGTTATAAACAGCAAGGACCATTTTTGTAATTAACCAAAACCATCTTTGTTTTCTTTTGTTATAAAACGGAGGGACCATTATTGTCACTTTCTAACTTGTTTTATAACTAAATTAGAGGCTAAATAAAGTGAAAAGAGAAAGAAACATGAGGGGCTATTTGTGCATCTTTTTCATTCCTTTCTTTTAAAACGAACCAGCAACCCTGTACCCCAACCCACTTGGCGCCAAAACCTCAAACCACCCCTTCCCCACTGTTTTCTTGCAATACCACCTCTATTGTACACTCACAGCTCACCCATACCCACTTCCCACCTACCCTGCCCCTAGTAACCCCTCCCACTTGGATTTTTTTCACACAACCCAAAGTCAACATCCATGGCTGAGATCAATAGAAGGCATATGGAGGGCTAGGATTTGCTCAGGATTGCATTGCACTTCACAAGAAACACAACCCAAGTCAAAAGAAAGGCTGAGAGCCTCTATAAAAGAAAAGAGCCAAGACCAAGCCAAAAAAGCACCACTTTACTATGTTTTTTTTAGTTTAAATGTTTTAATTAAGTGTTTTCTTTGAAAGCAGTATTGTAACTCAGTTCATTTAAAAAGTTTATGTTGTAATTTTTTTTCTATCCTCTAATAAAAAAAGGTTTAAAACTTCAGCAATTTTTAGCTTAATACAGTTGCTTATTGCTCTACATATCAAGATTATTCCTGCTAATCATGTTTGTTTAGACCTTACTTTATCATGTTTTGAGCTCTCAATTGATCAGTTCTTATCTTAAATCTCCTCATAGCTAATAAAACTGTCATTAGGTGAACATAAGCCAACTGAGAAAGAAGCCTATTTTTACTTATAGGCTATAAGTTTTAAGCTTATACATCTCTATAGGTCATATTAACTAGGTGTAGAAAAAAGATTTAGGAGTTTTAGCTTTAAATAGCTTTTAAGTGCAACAAAGTTTGACATTTTATTAAGGGAGGTTTGGATTAGCTGTATTGACTCTTAAAAGATCAACTGTACACTCTATCAAACTTTCATTAAAGTTGATTAGGCTTTAATAACAAGTTTAGAACAACTTTTAAAATTAGTGAGTAAGATTCAAAATTTATAGCTTAAAAGCTTTGCAGCACCAGGGGCAGTTTTTTTAGGTGAATGTTAGTTTCCATTTTTAAAGATTTAAAGCTAATAAATTTCTAGTAATAGCAAAGATAAGGAGGTAAGTGTACTAGTAAGTTGGTTTAGAGGTTTAGAACCACAAAATTAGGCTGCAACTTTTTTGTTAAATCCAAATGCATACAGCAGCATACTGCAATCAGCATATGTTTATGGCATCTTAAAACTTTTATTTTTCATTGCCTTGTTAAAAACCTTGGAAATCCTTTTACCATAGATAGATTATAGGAAATTAGAACAGCTTTATTCACACTACAAAAGTACAGCTTAAAATGTTAGAAATAAGCTTGTTAGCTATTCTTAAAAAGCTCAAAAACAGTTTCATCAAAACTTAGCATTTTTTTCCATCTTAATTTTTCTTTCTAATCTTGTAAACTCTAGGTTAAATTTTAGTGAAATCCCTTTTCAGCACACTTTAGCTAAATAAGCAACTTTTATGTTTAGCTTTCAAATCAAGTACTAAGCTCTTTAATAAGCAAAAATCTAAAAAACACTCTAAACCTAGTTTCTTTCTGTGACCAGAAACTTACAGCTTATTTTTCTAGCTTATTCTTTGGTCTAAACTTCCAAGTTGTTCTTTCATAAAGTTGTTAGGAATAAGCTAGTCTACAACTTGTAGTTTATATAAGATTGTGCTCATCCTCAAATTTCAATAAGCTAATAAGCAGATAGCGTAGGGTCTGTGTTTCTTTAACACAAACTTCAAGGTTACCTGTTTTAACTATAGTGTAAAATTTCATAAGTTTGCCCGCCTACCCTATAGTTTACTTTCTTTCCATTTCAACTATCCCTGTCTTTTCCTAGAAAAATAATAAAGTTAATATTTTAGTTTTAGTTTTACTAACTAGGTTTTAAGTTTAATTAAGCAAATTAGGGTTCAATGAGTTATAGACATTTAGGGCTTTGTATCCATAATTTTCTTCACTTTGTAGTTTTATAAAAACTATTTTTCTATATTTTTCCAGTTAATTGTATTTTCTAGGAATGAAGTAGATTTTAGATATTTTCCTTTTTCTTATAAAAATCATAAAAAATAGAAAAATAGTTTGAAAAACAAAATTCTTTTGCATTAATTATTCATTTTAAATCTAAACTTTTGATAATAAAGAAAAATTTTAGTGTTAATTTTTAGAAAAGTATTATTTTTGTTACATTAATTTAATCTATAAAAAATACATAAAAAATCCAAAATTAATAAAAAAAATATTTTTTTCTTTTTATAAAATTTTCTTTTGTCATTGATTAGTGTCTAGGCAAAAATATAAAATTAGTATAGCTAATGTTTCTTAAATTTACAGTCTCACTATAGACCCTTTTAATTACCGGGTGCGATTTACCGTTTCTTTTCGTTCAGCATTCAAACGACCTCCGTTTATTTCTAGTTTTCTTAATTTTTCAAGTTAATTCATTAAATTTTAAATACGAATTTTAATTTAATTTAGCATTTATTTTCTTAAATTTTTAATATCTAGGTTTCCCGATACCTGATTTTGTTCCCCGTATTTAATCTAGATTTAATTTTAGGATTATCCCCTATACACTAATATTGTTTCCCGTAGTTTTTAAGATCCCCTATTTTTCTATTGATTCCCGTAAGATTAAATTAGACTTTTATTTCATTAATTTAGTTGTACTTATATCAGTGTTCATATCATATATTCCTCCATCAGTCATTATCTCTGATCAAACCAGGATAACTTACAATGCAAGCCAATTCGTTGGGACATACGAACCCGGGAATATCTTTCCGGAATCTTTTTTGGGGGGGGGGGGGGGGGGGGGGGGGTGGGGGGGGGGGGGGGGTTATGATTCTTATCTTGTGTATTTCATCCTTTTGTGGAATCTGACCTTTTGCCTTGGTCAAGGGCATTCGGTTAGGATCTGTATTAGGGTTGCTATACAAGTGTGTACTATATCACGAATCACCAATCAAGATAAAAACAAACCAAACATTAAACCTTCTTATTAACATGCTGATCTAAATGTATCAGTCCATAGTCATTGTAAAAATACACACAGTTTGATATATGAACGATTAAAATAAAGAAACCTCAATCGAACGCGTATTCGGTTGTGTGAAGATTACAAGAGTTTTACTATGATCTTGAGGATCATTTATGACCCTTCTTGCCTTCTATACGTTTGAGAATCGATCTGTGGTTTTAGGGTTTTTTCTTGCACACCTAAAACTGAGTTTAGGGATTGGTATTTACAGAGTCTAGAAATGGGGTCGATACGCCATATTGAATGCAGTCAATACGGCGTATAAGGAAATTCTTTAATGGTTATTAAATTTCTTTAACCATAGGTATTAAATGCTGATTTCCTTGATTCGGCCAAGGTTTAGGATTGATTGTATGTTTGACCACTTATTGAATGCCAGAATTAATTGTAGGATTATTGTTTGTTGACTGCATTAAATGCAGTATCTCTAACTGTTGACTGCATTTATCTGTGAAGTGTCGGCAAGGATACGCCGTATCTTTATGATGGATACGGCGTATTGAGGTAAAACCTGTTGGGTTTTCTTCGTTGACTAAAGTATTATATACGTCGTATTGCTGATGCGGATACGGTGTATTCTTCAAAGTCAAGGAATGGTCTTTTAGTTCATCAAGTCTTGGATACGACGTATGCTTCTAGAATGATAACGGCCGTAGTATGATGTCAGAATCAGTAGACTTTTTTGAACTCTTCGTTTATGATCCAAAATGCGTGCCTTTTATATAAACTTCACAATATGCTCCATAAATACTGCATATAACAAATATAAGCAATTAAGTACCAATTCTTTGCAATAATTATATAAAATGGGTACTTTATTTGTATAATTGATGCTATAAAATAGACGTTATTTGGTGTCATCACCTTCTTATATTTCCAAATATCTTTTTAGTGTGAGAGGGTGCAATATAAATTCTCTTATTATTTGGCAGCCCATCAAGTTGTTGATCCAAAAACACTTGTACAAACCCTCGGATACAACAAAAAATTTGCAGAAATTGTTTATAATTTGCTTATTTTAATTTGTAGAAGTAGATAATCAAATCAATCTTTGTTTCCAATTCAAATCATTGTCCGAATATCAAACGTGGTTTCAATTTCACAAATCATTGGGGAATAACGACCTAGGAATCATACTTCCCGGTTAATATACGTATTATATTATATATATATTTGAAGATTTTCCTTTTTACCTTTGTCCTCAAGGGTAATTTGGTAATTTTCTATCATATTATATATTTTATTATTGCGTATGTTGATTTTTACGAATCAATTTTTGGCGCCGTTGCCGGGGATTTGTGATTAAGATTCTCTCGTTTGAAGTTTGTTAATCGTGATTTGAAAGACCCTTTCGTTTTTGAAAGTTTTGTTTTTGTTAAAAAATCAAAAATAAAAAAATTATAAAATATAAAAAGTAAAAAATATTTTTCTTTTCTTTTAGTATAATTATCATATAAATTTTTTTTTTAAATATAAAAATTGTCCAAAATAAAAAAAAATAAATAAACAAAGTTGGTAAAAGAACACCAACAAATAATATTTTCAATTGAGGTATTATCCATAATAAGTTCCCAATTCGAATCAAAGATTTAAAAACTTGCAATTTGTGTCATTTACGAAATACGGCTCACCTTAAAATAAAATTTTTTAAGAGTTTTACCAGTGAAGTAAATTTGATTATTTGGTTCAAGTTGTTTATCTCGTTATCCGTTAAAATAGTTTGTTAAAAAAATAAAAAAAAATAAAAAACAATAATTTTAGTTTAAATTTTCTTTTTCTATTTTTGTGCATGCGCGCTCGTTCTTAAACCCGCAGCTGTAATCATCAGCAACAAGCCCCACCGGCTGTTGTAGAACCATTTAATTTAGAAGAACCATTTGATAATCCTCCCCAAGTTCTGATGGCCGATAACCGGACTATGGCGGAATTGCGCTCCAGCACCAAACCGAGGGAGTACGAGCATGCAATCGTAATTTCCGAAATCAATGCAATTTGAGTAAAGCATGATTTGAATCAATCTTGTTCAAAACAAGCAGTTTTTCGGACATGATAAAGAGGATCCACATGTTCACATCCGTTATTTCAACAAAATCACCTCAACGATGAGATTCCCTGACATCCCGAGCACATCAATTAAGCTTATGCTTTTTCCATTTTCTCTCGAAGGTTTAGCCCGGATTTGGCTAGAAAAAGAACCTCCTCGATCAATTTTGACATGGGATGATCTTGTTTCAAAATATCATTAATCAATTCTTTCCTCCCTCAAAAAAACGACAAATCTTCGAAACGAAATCACGAGATTTCAACAAAGATTTGACGAATCATTTTACGAGGCTTGAGATCGATTTAATGACCTTCTTCGAGAATGCCCACATCACGGATTTTCAGAACTACATCAACTAGATACGTTTTACAATGCTTTGAATGCTAATGATCAAGATTCGTTGAATTCTGCTGCGGGTGAAATTTTTTTAGATAAGATGCCTCGTGAATGCTTGAAAATTATCAAGAGTAAATCCAAGGTTCGTAATTCATAAAACAAGGCAGTCGTTGCTAAAGTGAGTTTGAATTCATCTACCCCCGAAATTTCACCCGATTTAGACTGCTCTTGACAACCGAAGTTTTTCTGACCTTAGAATAATGATGAAGACTATCTTATCACAAGCAGAAGCCCAACCCCGTGCCAGTAAAAGTGGTCGAGCACGATGCGTAACTTGTAGAGGTGCTCATTCTCATAGAAATTGTCCAGCCACCGATGGCAACATTTATCGAGACAACATTCAAGAGTACGTTTCACAAGCTGCTGCAGCTAATTTTAATCAAGGAAATACCAATTCTAGACCTCCGATGGTTGCAAATCAAATCCGACCTCCTGGTTTTCCTCCGATTCAAAACAATCAAAACACCATTTCAATCAGAATCAAGGGAATAATTTCAACCAAAATCAAGGAACCAATTTCAATCAAAACCGTAGAAATAACTTCTACCAAGGACAAGTTTACCAACCTCCGACTAGTCAACCACCGGTTTACCAAACTCAACCTTATCAAGCTTCCGCTCCGCAAATGCAAGGTGTTTCAAAGACCAATTTTGAGAATTATGTCAAGGCTAATGATGCAATATTAAAATTATCAAAAGCAAGGCCCAAGGTTAAACATAACCGAAATGACAAATTTAACGGAAATGCTTTCTAAGTTCGTAAATTCCAATACCGCTTCAACTTTGAGTTCAGGTTCTCTTCTAAGTAACACCGTTACTAACCCAAAGGAAGACTTGAAGGGTATTACTACCCGAAGCGGGGTTGCTTATCAAGGACCTAATGATTCCTACTTCTTCTCCTAAAGTAGTGGAACGTAGAACCAAGGTGACAATGGACACGATTTTTCATACTAATACAACAAATTAACTGAAGACTCCAACCACCTGGTTGTCCCAGTTAAAACCAAAAATCCAGTTTCTGAGCCAGTTTTTGATGCGCCCTTAGTGCCCGAAGCTAACGCCGAAACCGTCAATTCCTAATCTTACAAGCGAAATGATGAGACCACCGAGAAAATGCTAACGAAACAAAAAGAGAAATTCTAGTGAAATCTTTAAAGATATGAGTTTTTTCCGAAATTAGTTTCATGGATGCTTTGACTCTAAGCCCACAATTTGCTTCAAACTCTTAAAGCCTTAAAATCGAAATAAAGAAAGCTTAGGAGAAGGCTAGAACCCTCTTGGAACGAACATTGCTCGGACGGTCAGAACTTAACAATTTACCCGCAAAACTTTGGGGGTGACCCGGCAGATTTCCTTAATCAGTGTAAATTTACCCGGAATTGGATGAGTGCTTTAGAGCTTGCCGATCTTGGCGCAAGCATAAATCTCCATGCCATTTTCCGTGTGGAAAAGCTAACCTTCCAAACCTGACACTGACGGCATGAACACTAGAACTAGCGGACCGTTCGCTCTCCT
The DNA here is from genome assembly GCA_026074375.1 of Tanacetum coccineum. Classification (NCBI taxonomy): domain Eukaryota; kingdom Viridiplantae; phylum Streptophyta; class Magnoliopsida; order Asterales; family Asteraceae; genus Tanacetum; species Tanacetum coccineum. The sequence goes on along the minus strand of BQNB010039340.1, from coordinate 2,855 downwards.
GACCGACTTGTATTAATCTAAAGATGTCAACGGTAAAAGTTGGTAGTATTTCCAGTTTCCAGCCGACTTCGTGGAAGTAGAATTTGAACCAGACCCTCGAGTACCTCTAATTCACAAGGAGGTGTTTGCTTAAGACCAGTCAGCTTTGAATAGACCGTGTACGAAAGGTTGAATTAAACCCTTCGAGTATAGACAATGAGCCATGACTTACAATCTTGATCGAAACTATCGAGATACTCCGGTTAATTATAAATGATAAAAGACACGAACCGAACGACTTTGTTTTGAATTAGCATGTAGGAGTATTTCACAGGAAGTTCTAGGATTTTAGACGTGATGGGCGAGAGGAAAATACCACTCCCGGATATGAACCCGATATTTCAAATTCTTCTCCGACTCTCAGGAATCCTTTTTTCCGGGGATAGTGATTTTCACTCTAGAAGAAAGCTGGTGCTTTTCTTTGCTCTACGACGATCCCAACTTCACCGGAAGTTGATGAAATCCCTAATTATGACCCAGAGGGGGACATTCTTATTATCGAAAACTCCTTAATAGTGATTCTTCACCACCTCCGAACCAAGGAAATTATTTGCATGGAGAATCAAAGGAAACTTAAACAGTGTGAAGCTCAAAACCTGCAATCATCAATTGATGACCTCCCGAGTCGAACATAAGGACTTACTGGCCACATACTCGAATATGCATTTTTGGAAGACAACAACAAGTTGCCAGTCATAATTTCCAAAAATTTGAGTGTCGATGAAAAGACCGCTCTCATAAAGGTTCTAAAGTCCCGAAAGCGAGCAATCGCTTGGAAACTCTCTGACATAAAGGGTATTAACCCAGAATTTTGTTCTCATAAAATTCTAATGGATAAAGAGGACTTTGAACAGCGGTCCAACATCAAAGAAGGGGTTAATCAAAGATCCATGATTCAATTAAGAAAGAAGGTTGAAAAAATCCTTCTTGAAGCTGGATTAATCTACCCAATCACGGATATACCTTGGTGAGCCCAAAGCACTGTGTGGCCAAAGAAAGGAGGATGACCGTAGTGACCATGATTGAAAAATGAATTAGTACCAACTAGACTTGTAACGGGATGGAGAGTTTGTATTGATTATCGTAAGTTGAATGAAGCTACCCGAAAAGACCACTTCCCTTTTGCCGTTTATGGATCAAATGCTTGAGAGACTCGCAGGAAATGAATATATTGTTCCTCGACGATGGGTTTCTTCTCGGTTGACTTTCAAATACCAATCGATCTGAAAGATCAGGAAAAGACCACATTCCACTGCCATAACGGAACTTTTGCTTACCGCACATTGCATGCCTTTTGAGCCTTATCAATGCACCAAGCACGTTCCAGGTGTACGAAGGCTAACTTCCTGAGTATTATTGAAAAGACAATGGAAGTTTTATGGATGACTTTAGTTTCAGAAATTCTTTCTCACGTGCCTTTCCAATTTAGAAAAGATGCTTAAACGGTGTGAAGACACTAATTTGGCTCTAAATTGGAAAAAAGCCATTTTATGGTGAAAGAAGGCATCGTACTTGGACACAAAATTTCAAAGAAAGGAATAGAAGTCGACAAAGCCAAAATAGACGTCATTGCTAAGTTACGCTCAACCCAACTACTGTCAAGGGTATTAGGAGTTTTCTCAGACATGCAAGTTTTTACCATAGATTCATCAAGGACTTTTCAAAAATTTCTCGACCCATGACTCATCTCCTTGAGAAAAACACTCCTTTATCATTTTCTCTGAGATATGCATGTCAGCTTTATCAGACCTAAAAGAAGGAAGTTAACCAAAGCTTCTAATCTGATCGCCCCAACTGGACCAGCCCTTTGACTTATGTGGCTATGCAAGAGCGACTATGCCCATAGGTGCGGTTCTGGGGCAACAAATTGAGAAACACTTTAGGCCTATACATTATGCAAGCAAAACAATGACCGAGGCGGAATCGAACTACACCACAACGGAAAAGGAAATGTTTTAGCTGTGGTGTACGCTTTCGAAAAATTCCGGTCATACCTCATCATGAATAAAAGCATAGTGTATACGGACCATTCCGCCCTGAAGTACCTATTTGCTAAAAAAGATGCCAAGGCAAGATTGCTACGTTGGGTTCTCCTTCTTCAGGAATTCAATTTTAACGTAATTGATACGAAGGGAGCCGAGAACTACGTGGCCGATCATCTTTCCCGATTAGAAAACCCGTATGAAAATGTTCTCGATTCAAAGGAAATAAACGAAAATTTTCCTCTCGAGACACTTAATATGGTGACTTCTCGTGGTAACCAAAGTAACCCCAATGTATGCCGATTATTGCAAATTACCACGCGGGAATTTCATGACAAAGGAATGTCAACATTAAAGCAAAAAAACAAATTATTCAAAGATGCAAACACTATTTTTAGGACTTACCCCTTTTCATTCAAATCTGTGCGGTATCCAGTGATCCATTTATGTGTTCAGGCCAAGAAGCTGTCGACATTCTCACAACTTGCCATAATGGACCCACTGGGGGACATTACGGTGCCAACTACACCGCCAAAAAGGTTTTTGACTCAGGATTTTATTGGCCCACAATCTACAAAGATGCCCATGAGTTAGTCAAAAACTGTGACTCATGCCAACATCAGGGAAAAATTTCACAACGTGATAAGATGCCACAAAATTCTATCCAAGTGTGTGAAATCTTTGATGTCTGGGGCATAGACTTTATGGGACCATTTTTTAAAGAACGAGATTCGTTCTCGTTTACATTTTTCGAGTTTTTAAGCTCATTTCAACTCCATTTTTGTTCTAGTTTTCTTTAAACTTACTTTTTAGTCAATTAGAGTCTATTTAAAA